>JANCRA010000161.1:490641-552603 GCA_024362935.1 Setophaga petechia
GCCACTTTTATTCCTCTTTTTAAACCTTTTTGCTCCCCTTTTACACCTTTTTTACCCTCAGTTCACACCTCTTTTATCATCGTTTTATTTCCTCTTTTATCTCTCATCACCATCCTTTTATACCTCTTATCACACCTCTTGTAGACAACTTTTCCTCCTCTTTTTAAGCCTCTTTTCGTCCTCTTTTGTAATAATTCTGTTTATTTATTCTTATCACCTCTCTTTTACACCACTTTTATTCCTCTTTTTACGTATTTTATCACCGTTTTACATCTCTTTTACTCTCACTTTACACCTCATTTTATTTCCTTTGCTACCTTATCAACTCCCTTTCAAACCTCTTATCACCCTCCATTTAAACCTCTTTTATCCTGATTTTACCCCTCTTTTATCATCATTTTATGGCTTTTTATATCTTTTATCGCCATTTTATTTCCTTATCATCCCCTATTTTCCACCTAATTCCCTCCTTTTCCACCTCTTCTCCCCCTTTTCCCACCTCTTTTCCCCTCTTTTTCCACCTCTTTTCCCCTCTTTTTCCATTCTGGGATCCTCTGGAGCTGCTGGGATGGATTCTGGGATCCAGGCTGGGGTTTTGTTTCCCAGCAGGCAAATCCCGTGGGATGCAGCTCCAAGGAAAATCCAGAGCTCCAGGGAATCCATGGAGCCTCTTCCCGATCCCCAAGGGGCTCCAGGAGAGCTGGGATTTGGGCAAAGGCTGGAGGGAGGCAGGGAATGGCTTCCAGTGGGAATTTTGGGGAGCTTGGGATGGGGGGATCTTGGGAAGGAATTCCTCCCTCTGGTTTACATGGATTGGGAATGTCCAGGCTGGTGACATGGATTTGGAATGTTTGGGTTGGGTGGCATGGATTGGGAATGTTGAGACTGGTGACATGGATTGGGAATGCTGGGGTTGGAGACAAGGATTGGGAATATTTGGGATGGGCAATATGGATTGGGAATGTTTGGGATGGGCAATATGGATTGGGAATGTTGGGGTGGGTGACAAGGATCGGGAATGTTCAGGTTGGTGACATGGACTGGGAATGCTCAGTCTTGTGACACAGATCAGGAATGTTCAGGTTGAGTGATATGGAGTGGGAACTTTGGGAATGTTGGTTGACATGGATTGGGAATGTTCAGCTTGGGTGACACGGATTGGGAATGCTCAGGCTGGGTAATATGGATCAGGAATGTTGGGAATGCTGGGTGATATGGATCAGGAATGTTTGGGTTGGGTAATATGGATCAGGAATGTTGGGAATGTTGGTTGGCACGGATCAGGAAAGTTTGGGTTGGGTGACATGGATCAGGAATGTTGGGAATGCTGGGTGACATGGATCAGGAATTTTTGGGTTGGGTAATATGGATCAGGAATGTTGGGAATGCTGGGTGATATGGATCGGGAATGTTTGGGTTGGGTAATATGGATCAGGAATGTTGGGAATGCTGGGTGATATGGATCAGGAATGTTTGGGTTGGGTAATATGGATCAGGAATGTTGGGAATGTTGGTTGGCACGGATCAGGAATGTTTGGGTTGGGTAACATGGATCAGGAATGCTGAGGCTGGTTGACATGGATTGGGAATGTTCAAGCTGGGTGACGCAGATCAGGAATGTCGAGATTGGCTGACCTGGTCACCCCGATCCCAGTTTGGATCCCCCTCTCCCAGCTCTTTGGATTTTCCCGCTGCTCCATCTCCGAGGATTCCTGCTCCGGGTGGAGCATCCCAGCGGCGCCGCCCTCACCCCGTGCCGAGGTTTTCCATGGGGACTGGAATTGGATTTGCCTGTTCTGCTCCCAGGGCTGTGGATGCGGAGCTCAAACTCTCCCGGGGCTGGAATTGGATTAAGCTCCGTAATAAATCCTGCGAGCGCTTCCCTAATTCCCGGCAGACTCCCTAATGCCGTTATCTCCCGGGAAAAATCTCCTTATCCGTCCATTTGGGAAGCAGATGGTGGCACCGGACACTTGGGACAACGGATCCGACACGAGGGGAAAACAGGGATTGGGGTGGGAAAACAGGGATTGGGGTGGGAAAACGGGAAGGTGCCCTGGAGGTAAAATAATCCAAATTTAAAACAGGCGGAGGAGGTGGTGGGAGCCCATCCGGAATGTCCGGGAGAGGGATTGGGAATGTCGACTCCCAGCCAGGATGTTCCACTTTGCAGGTTGGTTCTGGAAAGGTCCAGGTTGGATGGGATCCAGGCTCTGGATCCCGGCTCTGTTCCAGCCACTGGAGCAGGGAACAGTTGAAATTCCTGATTCCAGCTGCTCTGGGTGCTGGGGCCTGATGTTCCATGGAATGCTGGAATGGTTTGGGTGAGAAAGACCTCAAATCCCATCCCAGTCCAATCCTGAAACCTTCCCTGATCCCAGGGTGATCCAACCTTTCCTTGGACACTGCCAGGGAGCCAGGGATTCTCTAGGAATTCTGGCCCAGACAGGAATTCCTTCCCAAGATCCCACAATCCCAAAATCCCAAGCTTCTGGCAATGGGAGCCGTTCCCTGTTCTGCCATTCCAGGCCCTTTTCCAAATCCCTCTCCAGCTCTCCTGGATTGGATCCAACCCCATCCCAACTGCTCTCTGGGAAGGAATTTCAGGATCCAGGGATTTCACTGGGAATTTGGGACTCCAGGAAGGGTCTCCCTTCCCTTTTCCATCCCTGAATTCCATGAAAACCCCTCGGGATGGATCCTGAGTGTCCTGGATCCCAGAATCCTGGAATGGTTTGGGATGGAATCCATGGACCTTCAATCCCATGATCCTGGGCTGCTCCAACCGTTCCCTGGACGCTGCCAGGGATTCTCTGGGAATTCCGGCCCAGCCAAGAATCCCTTCCCAAGATCCCAAGGATTCCCACTGGAAGCCATTCCCTGGCTCCTGCCCCTCCAGCCCTTGCCCAAATTCCAGCCCTCTGGCTCCATCCTCCTCCCGTGTCCTGCTCCCACATCCCAGCTGGAAAAGGGATGTGCAGGATCAGGAATGACTGGAGGAGGCCAGGATCAGGGAAAGGCTCCTGCTCCCCCAAAACCAGAACAAAAAGGGAACGATTTGTCCCCATCCCCCAGAAACAGGGAAATGAGGAAAACATTCCTGGCTGGGATCCCTGGAAGTGTCCAAGGCCAGGACGGACAAGGCTTGGAGCACCCTGGGACAGAGGAAGGTGCCAGGGTTGGGATGGGGTGGGATTGAAGGTCCCTTCCCACCCAAACCATTCCAGGATTCCCCAAATCTTGGCACAGCAGGATGGGAGGGGAGGGACAGTGGCATTCCAGGCCATGACAGGACACAAATCCAGAGGATCCAATCCCAGAGATGAGGATCCAAATCCAGAGGATCCAAACCTGGAGATGGAGGATCCAATCCCAGAGGTGAAAGATCCAAATCCAGAGGTGGAGGATCCAAATCCAGAGGTGGAGGATCCAAATCCAGAGGTGGAGGATCCAAATCCAGAGGATCCAAACCTGGAGGTGAAGGATCCAATCCCAGAGGGGAAAGACCCAAATCCAGAGGTGAAGGACCCAAATCCAGATGTGGAGGATCCAAACCCAGAGTGAAGGGTCCAAATTCCAAGATGCAGAACCCAAACCCAGAGTGCAGAGCCCAGATCCACAGGACCCAAATCCAAAGTGAAGAACCCAAACCCAGAGATGCAGAACCCGAACCCAGATGTGGAAGATCCAAACCCAGAGGTGAAGAACCCAAATCCAGACGTGAAGGACACAAATCCCAAGAAAAGGACCCGAACCCCAGAGGTGGAGGACCCAAACCCAGAGTGAAGGACCCAAATCCAGAGGTGGAAGATCTAAATCCAGAGTGAAGGGCCCAAATCCAGAGTGAAGCACCCAAACCCAGAGGTGCAGAACCCAAACCCAGAAGTTCCTGGATTTTACCTCCTGCATTAATCCCCCCTCATCTCCTCTCCCACCACTGGGACAGAGCCGGATCCCAACCTGGGCCGAGTTCGGCCCCATTTTCCCTCCCCCAACACCCTGGGCTGTCCCAAAATCCCCCCTTTTCCCTGAAAACGCTTCCCCCAGGAGCATTTTCCGCAGGGTTTATCCCGGCGTGCAGGCCCAGCTGTTTACAATCCCTAATTGAATTTCGGGAAGCGCCTGCGGCCGTCTCTGTTTTCCATCAGGCACCTGCCGGCCCTGATGGGCCTCTCCCGCCCGCTCCGTGTCCCTGGATTTCCTGGAAAACCATCCCAGGCAGCCCCTGCCTCCGGCTGCTGCCGGTTCCAGGGATGGGGAGCAGGATCCGGGAGGGGTGAGGGATGAGGTGGGATAGAGGAGGTGCAGGATCCCTTGGAATCATGGAATGGCTTTGGGTGGGAATCATGGAATGGCTTTGGTGGGAATCATGGAATGGCTTTGGTGGGAATCATGGAATGGTTTTGGTGGGAATCATGGAATGGTTTTTGTGGGAATCATGAAATGGTTTGGGTGGGAATCAGGGAATGGTGGGAATGATGGAATGGTTTGGGTGGGAATGACAGAATGATTTGGGTGGAAAGCATGGAATGGTTCTGGTAGGAATCATGGAATGGTTCTGGTAGGAATCATGGAATGGCTTTGGTGGGAATCATGGAATAGTTCTGGTAGGAATCATGAAATGGTTTTGGTGGGAATGATATAATGGTTTTGGTGGGAATCATGGAATGGCTTTGGTGGGAATCACGGAATGGTTTGGGTGGGAATCATGGAATGGTTTGGGTGGGAATCATGGAATGGTTTGGGTGGGAATCAGGGAATGGTGGGAATCATGGAATGGTTTGGGTGGGAATGACAGAATGGTTTGGGTGGGAATCATGGGATGGTTTTGGTGGGAATCACGGAATTATTTGGGTGGGAATCATGGGTTGGTTTTTGTGGGAAGGGACCTCAAAGCCCATCCATCCCACCCCTCTCCATGGGCAGGGACACTTCCCACTATCCCGGATTTTCCCACATTTCTGCCTGTGCATCTCCTCCAGGTGGGGACAGTCTGATCCCTGTGGGAAATGTGTTTTCCATGGATTTTCCTCACCACTTTTCCCTGCCTTTTCCACCTCTCCCGGTGGAGTGGAGGAGGTGGAAGTTGCTCCAAACCCTGCTCCAGGCTTCGGGAATGGGATTTTCCACAGCTGGAATCAAGGAGGAACAAGGCAGGGATAGGTGGGATCTTGGGAAGGAATTTCTGGCTGGAAGGGTTGGGAAGGGCCGGACTGGAATTCCCAGAGAATCCCTGGGAGTGTCCGAGGAACTGTTGGAGCTCCCTGGGATCGTGGAAATGTTGGAGCTGGAATGGGATGGGATTTGAAGTCCCTTCCCACCCAAACCAGGCCGGAATTCCATGAAATCCCATGGACGGGGATGAATCCATGGTGGGGATGGATTTGGGGCTGGATGCATCCAGCTGGGACATCCGGGAATGCGCTGATGGAGGCAGGAAAACCTCCCACAGGTGGCTCAGCTCCAGGAGAACCTTCCAGAGTCCTTTCCAAACATTCCAGAGGGGCCCTTCCCAGCCCCGCTGTCCCCTTTGGCACAAAAATCCCAGGATTTTGAAGCGCCTCCTGTTCATTCCCCATCTCCTTCCACCCGCATGGAAAACCATTCCCAGGATCCAGGGGATTCCACGGATCCTGGAGAGCAGGGTGGGACACTCCGAGAAAACACAGAAAATCCAGGATTGGGAGGATCCCAAGGGATTGGGAAGATTCCCCCCATCCCGGATTGGGGACAAGGACACCGGGGAGGTCCTTGTGGCGTTCCCATTGATCCGGAGGAGCCGGAGAGCCTCATCCCTGACCACAGCCCGGCCCCGAGGGCTCGGAAGCGGAAAACGTCAATATTGGAACATTCCCAACGTCAGCGCTGCCCTTCCCAAGGTCACCGACACCACCCGGGGACAACGGAGTGTCCCCAAGGGCCACCATCCCGCTCCCTTTTCCCAAAAAATCACCCCCGAGCTCCTGGAGATCCGGGATCCCAATGGGATGGGGAAGGGGGGTGTGTGGTGGGATGGGAATTCCCAGATTCCCACCACCCAGCTCCAGGGAAGAGCGGCCACATCCAGCCTCGGTGGCAGTCCCGGGATTCAGGCTGGGAAAATCCTGCTGGGAGAAGTTTGGGATGTGGGGATCGGCTTCAGGAGCAGCGGAGAAGGGAGGGAAAAGCGGAGAGGGAAATCCATGGAAAAAAAACCTCTCCCAGAGGGATCGGCCATTCCCACTCCTGGAGGAGAAGCACAGGTGGAAATGTGGGAAAATCCAGCTGGGATAGTGGGAATGCCCCTGTCCATGGACTGGAGGGGCTTTGAGGTCCCTTCCCACCCAAAATTCCAGGATTCCCTTAGGGAAGAGCCTTGGTAAAGCACCTTGATCCTGGAAAGGGAGGGACAGAGCCAGGAATTTTCCTCTGGGACATCTCCAGGCTCATTCCCAGCAGGAATTCCCCACTTTGTCCATCTGCACTGGGGGGGATCCCAAAGATTTTTCCCGGAAGAGCCTGGGTGGGATCCTCCCCACAGCTGCTCCATCCCGGTCCCATTCCCTGGATTCTGTTGATGTCCAGGATATTTCCCCTGTCCCAAGGCTGGGATCAGTGTCCCATTCCCAGCCCTCCTCTGGCCGCTCCCGGTGGGATTTGTAACCACGGGAAAAGCCCTGGGAAGGGCAGGGAACACAAGGAACAGCTCCAGATCCCGTTTTTCCTGGCTGTGGATCCTGTTGGGTTGGATTGGAGAGGCAGCAGATCCGGGAACGCGGAGGATCCGGGAATGTTCCATTCCCTCCTTCCCTGTCAGGGTTGATTTGTGCCGGAAATTGGATTTTCCCTGATTTTTCCCTGATTTTTCCCTGATTTTCCTCCTTCCCTGTCACATCCTGTGGCTTTCCCAGCCTCTCTCCCGGGGTTGTTGTGTCCTGGTTCCAGCATCTCCTGGGCTCAGCCTCGGATTCCCGGCATTCCGAGATGTTCCTGGCTCACTGGGGCCTTTACTTTCCTTTCTTCCCGTGATTTTCCAGGAAAATCCAACCTGCAGGAGGCAGCTGGGGGGATTTGGAATTGGTTTTTTTTGGAGGAGGGAAAAGGCCAGGCTGGGCTGATCCTGCTGTTTCCAAAAGGAAAAAATTGAGGAATGGGAAGGGATTCTCCCTGTGTCCTGGTGGTGGAAAAATTCCAGGTTCGAAATGCAGGAAAGGAAGAGAAAATTCAGGAAAATCTTTCCAGGAGGAGAAACAAGGTCAGGCAAGGGAGGGGTTATCCAGGATTCCTGGGGGATGAAAATCCCAATTTACCATGGGAGATCCATGACATTCCAGGTTTGTCATGGAATTTGGGGACATCCCAAAGTTATCCTGACACCGATTCCCAGACTTCTGGATTCTAGATCAGGATCATCCCCAAAATTTGGGATATTTGATTATCCAATTCCAGCCTTTGGTCTGGAAGTGTCTGGTAGGATCCCTGGGAATACACAACCGCTTCCAGGCGCTGGAAACTGACAGGAAAAAGAGCAAAAAAACTCTTGGAAAAACAGGAAAAATTCCCAAAGGGGTCCTGCTGGTAATTCCAGCTCACCTTGGGTTTGCTCGGAGCCACACGGATCCGGAGCCAATCCCTCATCCCGTGTTTCCAGGGATCATGGTTTGGTTTTAAGCGACAGTTTTCCCTCTGGAATACAAATCCACTTCCGTCAGTATCCTTGAATATTCCCATTTTCCTAATTTTCCCTGCATTTTTTAAGGAAAAAAATTTTCCCTGTGCTGCCTCTGGATGCTTTCATGATTCCCAGGCTCGTCCCTGAGCAGGATGAGGAATTCCCGCTCCCAATTCCGGAATTCCCCGGCTGTGACTCACCTGGGCCACGTCCCCCTGCCCTGATTGGAATCCAAATTCCAGGAGTGCTCCTGGATCCTGTGCCTGGATTTTTTTTCTGGAATTCTCCCACTTGTTCCCATCGGACACGAGGAGTCCCTCTCATCCCCTTTTCCAGCTTTTTTCCCAGGGATTCTGTGCAATCCTTGGCTGCTGCTGGAGCAGGGTGGGGTGAGCAGTGCCAAGGCCTGGCCCCGTGCCCAGATTTGGGGGAAAAAAATGATGGATCGGGGCTTTGCCCTTTGTTCCCGGGAATTCCAGAGCCGGAGCCGCTGACGCAGGGCCCGGAGCACGGAGCCATTCCCGAAAATGGAGCTGGGGTGGGAAAAGGGACGGGATTCAGCCCATGGAGGATCCACAGGAATGGGAAAGGGGTTGGATCCAGTTCTGCCCAGATCAGAGATCCCGGGACACGGATTCCCAAGGCAGAGGGGAGCAGTGGGAGGCCGGGCTGGGACGGAGAGGGATAACCCAGGATGGGAAGCAAGGAACAGGGAATTCCCAGAGCACGGAGCCGTCGCATCGTGGGATGGTTTGGGTGGGAAGAGACCTCAAATCCCATCCCAGCCCAATCCTGAAACTGTCCCTGATCCCAGAGTGCTCCAACATTTCCTGGGACACTGCCAGAAATCCAGGGATTCTCTGGGAATTCTGGCCCAGCCGCTCCCCACCTTCCCAGCCGGGAATTTCTTCCCAAGATCCCCAAATCCCGACCCTCTGGCAATAGGAGCCATTCCCTGTCCTGCCATTCCAGGTCCTTTTCCCAAATCCCTCTCCAGCTCTCCTGGATTGGATCCATCCCTATCCCAGCTCCTCCCTGGGATGGAATTTTGGGATCCAGAGAATTCCCTGGGAATTCACTGGGACTCCAGGAAGGATCTCCCTTCCCTTTTCCATCCCCCAATTCCATAAAAATCCCTCGGGATGGATCCTGAGTGTCCTTGATCCCAGAATCCCAGAATGGTTTGGGATGGGATCCATGGACCTTCAATCCCATCCCAGGGACACTTCCCACCATCCCAGGATGATCCAAATCCACCCTGGGACACTGCCAGGGATTCTCTGGGAATTCCAGCCCAGCCAGGAATTCCTTCCCAAGATCCCACCATCCCAAGCTCCCCAAAATTCCCACTGGAAGCCATTCCCTGCCTCCCTCCAGCCCTTGCCCAAATTCCAGCTCTCCTGGAGCCCCTTGGGGATGGGGAAGTGACTCCAAGGATTCCCTGGATCCTTCTCTGATCCAGCTGCACATTCCCAGCTCTCCCAGCCTGGATCCAGCCTCGGAGCAGCTCCGGGGCTCCTCATTCCTTCCCTCCTTCCCAGCAGGGTTGGGATCAGCCAATCCCGGGGCCAATCCACGGACAAGGACTGGGATCCCACCAGAGCCGATCCCTGGAGATGCTGCTCCACATTTTGGAACTTCCCAAAGGAATTCCTTGGTCCCAGTGGCCGTGGGCAGTTGGAATTCTGCCCTCTGGAAGCACCGCCCGGGCTCTCCTCCTTCCCAGGAGCTGTCGATCCCTCTGGGAATTCCCTGTGCTCTGCACAACATCCCGGCAGGATCCAGCTCCCCATCCCAAGGGTCCTTCCCAGATTTCCTCATGGAATTCCCATTTAAAAGTTCTCCATGTCCTGACCCAACCTGGCCAGGGCAGGGATTGGCTGAGAAAACTCAGGATAAAGAGGCAAAATCCCAGGAATTACAGGGAGGCGTGTCCTGCCCCATTCCCAGCCCTGATCCCACCGGGATTTTCTCTCCCCACTCCCCAGCCCCGATCCCAGGGCGGGATGGAGATGGGAATATTCCAGCTGGGAGAGCAGGAGGGGCTGCCTGGGTTTGGAATGGTTATTCCCAGTGGGAGAGACACTTCCAGGCTGGGATCCAGCTGGTGCCAATCCCGGTGCCAGGTCGGGATGGGGGCAGCAACCCCAGGAATCCCTGGAGGATCTGGGATTGGATTTGGAGCTGGGATATGGGGCAGGAATCCTTCCCTGGGAGGCTGAGATGGAATTCCCAGGGAATCTGTGGCGGCCCCTGGATCCCTGGAAGTGCCCAAGGCCAGGCTGGAGCGATCTGGGAATGTGGGAGATCCCTGCCCATGGAATGGGGTGGGATTTAAGGTCCCTTCCCACCCAAACCATTCCAGGACCCCAAAATTCCATATTTTCCTCCTTCAGTGCAGCACTCCCTGAAATGTTTGGGATTTAAGGAAACCCTGGGATGCTTTGGGATCTGCCCCCGTCCCCAGTGCCAGGGAGCTTTTCCAGCCCGTGCCAGGCTGACGTAAATCCCGACAAGCTGGAAAATCTCCCGGGATTTGGGACTGGCCGAGGGGCAGCGGAGCCGGGAGCGGCTGCCAAGATCCATTCCCGAGCCAAGGCAGCGGCTCCAGCACCGGGAATGATCCCTGAACCTTGGGAATGCTCTGTGGGAACACCACAGGGATGGGTCCAGCCAAACTCGGGACCTCAGGAGAGGTTTGGGTGGATATTCCAAAATATTTCTCCTCTGGAAGAGGATGTTGGAATGGTGGAGCCAGAATCCCTGGAATTGTTTAAAAAAGGAGTGGATGTGGCACTCCTTTTCCTTAGGGATTTGGTCAAAGGTTGGATTTGATGATCCTGGAGGTCTTTTCCAAGGTTTTCCAGCCTGGGAATGGGAGGGAATTCTGGGAGGAATTCTGGCTCAGGTTGGTTTGTGGGAAGAAGCAGGGTGAGGGAATTTGGGATTCCGACAGAATTCCAGAGTGGGATTTGTGGGATGGATCTCCTCCTGTGCCACACCGAGATCCCAACCACTCCTCCCGTGGATGATCCCACTGGGATCAGCCCAGGGAGCTCATCCTGGATGTGGGAATGGCGATGGAATGGGATAGAGGAGGGTGGGAATACGGGAATGTGGCAGGAAAACGGGATGAGCCGGATGCTCCTTCCAGCCCAGCCCATTCCTCTGGAAAAGCAGATATTCCAGCAGGATCTCGGAATTCCCAGGAGAAACCTGAACCCCACCAGGGAAATGGGGGGAAAAAAAAAGATTTTCCTCTTCCAAAATCCAAAGGATTTTCCTCTTCCCACCAACCCAGCCGGAATTCCGTCCTTGTGGGGATGAGGATTTGGATCCCATTTCCAGAATATTTCCCTTGGTTTTCAGAGCCACCTGAATTCCTTCCCAAGGTCCCAAAATTTCCACTGGAAGCCATTCCCTGGCTCCTGGTCCGCCAGCCCTTGCCCAAATTCCAGCTCTCCTGGAGCCCCTTTGGGATTGGGAAGGATCCAGGGAATCCTTGGAGCCTTCTCCAGAGGGAAAGGAGAGCTGGGATTTGGGCAAGGGCTGGAGGGAGGCAGGGAATGGCTTCCAGTGGGAAAGGGGAGCTTGGGATGGTGGGATCTTGGGAAGGGATTCCTGGCTGGGCTGGAATTCCCACAGAATCCCTGGGAATGTCCAAGGGTGGATTTGGATCACCCTGGGATGGTGGGAAGTGTCCCTGGGATGGGATTGAAGGTCCATGGATCCCATCCCAAACCATTCCAGGATTCTGGGATCAAGGACACTCAGGATCCTTCCCAAGGGATTTTTATGGAATTGGGGGATGGAAAAGGAAAGGGAGACCCTACCTGGAGTCCCAGTGAAGCCCCTGGATCCTGAAATTCCATTTTTATGGAATTGGGGTGGGGCTGGATGCAATTCCAGGCTGGGAGAGCTGGGAATGTGCAGCTGGATCAGGGAAGGATCCAGGGAATCCTTGGAGCCGCTTCCCCACCCCCAAGGGGCTCCAGGAGAGCTGGGATTTGGGCAAGGGCTGGAGGGAGGCAGGGAATGGCTTCCAGTGGGAAAGGGGAGCTTGGGATGGTGGGATCTTGGGAAGGGATTCCTGGCTGGGCTGGAATTCCCAGAGAATCCCTGGCAGTGTCCCAGGAAATGTTGGATCACCCTGGGATTGGGGAAGGTTTCAGGATTGGGCTGGGCTGGGATTTGAAGCCCCTTCCCGCCCAAACCTCTCCTTTGATCCTGAAATCCTCGCTGCTCCAGCTCTGGGAATTCTGCATCCACAGAACTGAGGGAAAACATTCCTCCCCCATCCCGGTTATCTCCTGGAGGCAGAGCTCTCCCTCTCCTAAAAAACCGGGAAAAAACGTTGGATTTTCTTTGTTTTGACTGCACAGCTCCATATTTACATTGCTCCGGCTGCCTCCACATTCCCAGCTCCCGCTTTTTTTGGGACAGGGAGAGGATGGACTGGGATTCATTCCCAGCACATCCCAATTTCCCGGTGGCTCCCGGTTTTCCGAGGCTCGGAGCCCAGCAGCTCCTAAAAAAGCAGTGGGAGAAGGGAATTCCTGAGCTCCTGATGGATGCGGAGCCCTCCAGGAAGGGAAAAACCCCTGGAAAAGGGAGGATTTTGGAGCTGCTCCTCTGAATCCCAAATTCCTGCGGGAATGTCCTGTGGGATCAGCAGGGATCACAAATGGAAGTTGCAATGCCGGCTTTTCCCAGGAATAAAATGTTTTCCGGGCAAATTATTTTTAAAAGTGGATTATTCCATCCCTGAATTCCTCATCCATGGGGTCTCCTTATCCCTGGGAGCCTTGGGAAAGCCTTGTTCCTATAAAAACTCTGGAGCTGGGATCCGTGGGGTGGGTTTGCTCCTTCCTGGGCTCCATCCAGGCCGGCTCTGCTCCCTCTTCCCTGGAAAACAGCTCGGGAAGGGCTGGATCCCAAATCCTTCGGCACAGAGACTCACCTGGAGCGGGCAGGGATGGGCTGGGAGCAGCTGGGAAAAAATACCCAGCAGGAATCCCAAAAAAAGGGAAAAGGGCTCTTTTGGGGGGCAGGATTTGCTGTGTGGATATCCCAGGATTCGGGATTTGGGATTTGGGATTTGGGATCTGGGATCTGGGATCTGAGATCTGGGATCTGGGATTTGGCATCATTCCCACCTCTTTTCCCTTGGGGATGGAAAAGAGGTGGGAATTATCCCAAATCGCCCCCATGAACTTCCAGGATGTTCTCCAGCTTCCCAGAGATCCCAAGGCCTGCATTCCCTGCATTCCCTACATTTCCTGCATTTCCTGCATTCCCTGCATTCCCTGCATTCCATAGGATTGGGATCAGGATCCCCCGGGCCAAATTCCCCCTGTGATCCATGGGATCCAGCCGTGAGAGAAATCTGGGATGGAGCCCCTTTCCCAAGATTCCCGATATTTGGTTTAGGGCATCCGTGGATTCCAGATGTGGGAATTGTCCGGACAGGGGTCGGGATGTTCTGCTCCAGTCTGGATCCGTTCCTGCTCTCCAGGAAAACCCTGGAGCAGGAGGATTTTGGATCCCACCCAGGGAATCCCTTCTCCTGTTAATTCCGGGCATCATCCCTCAGATCCGGGATCAGATTCCAGCTGGAGAATCCAAGTTTCCCCTCAGCTGATTTTTTGGGAGCGCAGCACACCTGGAATTTTGGGGATGTTCCAAAAATTTGTTTTTATTCACATTATTCCCACATCTGGGAAATCCAGGCCCCAAATGACCCGGAGTGAGAATTCCTGGGATTTGCTGCCTCCAACCCGGAGCTCCCCCAAACCCCTGAGTGCTCCCAGAAACAAAAAAAGAGGGAAAACCAAACAAAAACTTCCAGGAATGATAAAAAAATCCCGATCCCAACCCTGCTCCCGTCTCCGGGGTCAGGATGGGAGCTCGACGTTCCCGATGTGGGAATAACTTCCAGCGCTCCGAGGTATTTATAGCATCCAGCTCATGAGTTTTTAATTAAAATTCCATTTCCTTGTGCTCCAGATGGCACGGACAGCCAGCTCCGTGTTTTCCTCGGGTTTTTGTTGGGATCGGGCGGCTCCGGCCGGGATGGGGTCGTTTGGGAGGGGTTTTTTGTGGGATGGGGGGCCGGGATTGGGATTCCCGGCGGGATTTTGGGGGATGGAGGGGCGGCTGCGGCTGGCCCAGAAGTGTCAGATCCGCAGGGATCGCATCCCGAGGGAAGGGAGGGCGGGAAGGGCTCCACGTCAGGAAAAATCACATCAGGAAAAAGCAAAGCTTTCAGCGGAGCTAAATCGGGATGGATGGAGAGAGCGGGAACAGCGGGAGCACCGGGAAAAACAGGGACAGCGGGGACAGCGGGAGAAACAGGGACAGTGGGGACAGTGGGGACAGTGGGGACAGCGGGAGAAACAGGGACAGTGGGGACAGTGGGGACAGCGGGGACAGTGGGGACAGTGGGGACAGCGGGGACAGTGGGGACAGTGGGGACAGTGGGGACAGGATGGATCCTGGCTGCCTCCCTGGAATTGGAACATTCCAGTATCTCACTGGGATGCATCCCAGTTACCTCCCTGGAATTGGGACATTCCACTGGGATGGATCCCGGCTGGTTTCCCAGGATGGGGACATCCCAAATATCCCACTGGGATGGATCCCAAAGGGAATATTCCAAATATCCCACTGGGATGGATCCCCACAGGGACATCCCAAATATCCCACTGGGATGGATCCCAGTTGCCCCCTGGACATTCCAAATATCCCACCAGGATTGATCCCAGCTGCATCTCTGAAATTGGGACATTCCAAATATCCCACTGGGATGGATCCCGGGTGTCCCTCTGGGATGGAGACATCCCAAATATCCCACTGGGATGGATCCCAATGGGGACATCCCAAATATCCCACTGGGATGGATCCCAATTGGGATATCCCAAAAATCCCACCTGGATGAGCAGCAGTGATTTGCAGGATCAGTTTTCCACCTGGAATCTGGGGGATGTTCCCCTTCCCACCCCATTCCCGCCTCACCTGGAGATCCCAGGAGCTCCCCAAAACCTGGGAAGTGATTCCGCCAAAAAAGAAATTTTCACAGCCAAGGAAAATTCCCAGTTCCCGGAGCTGGGGCTGCTGGGATGGAGGAAAAGCAAATTCCTGGCTCAGGGAATTCCTGACCTGCAGAGCTGCTCCCAGTCTGGGATCCAACATCCCGAGGGTGTGGAGCTGCTGGAGAGAGGCCAGAGGGGAGCACGGAGCTGCTCCAGGGCTGGGAGAGCTGGGAATGTGCAGCTGGATCAGGGAAGGATCCAGGGAATCCTTGGAGCCTTTTCCAGAGGGAAAGGAGAGCTGGGATTTGGGCAAGGGCTGGAGGGAGCCAGGGAATGGCTTCCAGTGGGAAAGGGGAGCTTGGGATGGTGGGATCTTGGGAAGGAATTCCTGGCTGGGCTGGAATTCCCAGAGAACCCATGGATCCCTGGCAGTGTTCAAGGCCAGGGTTTGGAGCAACTCATCCCATCCCATCCCACCCCATCCCATTATCCCACCCCATCCCATTATCCCATTATCCCATTATCCCATCCTATCCCATTATCCCATCCCAGCTCTGTTTTCCAGAGGGAGGAGTCCCTCAGGAATTCCCTGGATATTCAGAAATTTGGGACAGTCCCAGGCTGTGTCCTGTTCCATCAGTACCCGTTCCCATGGGATATCCAGGGATCCCAAATTCCCACCCTGGGAGGAGGAATCCTCTGGAATGGCTGCCTTAGGATACCCAGAGCCACCTCCACAAGGTCCTTTCCTTTGGCTGATCCCAAATCCCATCCAAATCCCTGGATTGCAATTCCAGAACTCCCAGCCCAATTCCTGGGACAGGCCAGGAGTTCATCCCATAATCCCGGAGATGGGATAACAGGAAATTCCCAACACTCCCCATTCCCGCCTTTCCACTCCCAAAACCCCTCCAAGGGCGGTGACGGGAAGAAAATTCCCGCAGGATCTTCCCGAGGTGGGTCAGGAAGGGCTGGGCCAGGACACGGAGCCTTGGAAGCTGCCAGAGCCTCATCAGGCAGCCCCAATCCCACGGGAATCGCCGGTGCCGGGGCTCAGATCCATTAGGATCCCACAAAAACCAAAATCGAAGCTTTTTGGGAATGACTCGGCAGCGCCGGCGGAAGAGCCGGAGCGCATTTGGGTTTTTAGGAGCAATTTCGGGTGGATTTTTGGGGGTTTTTTTTGCTCTTAATTCCTTTTATTTTTGGCAGCAAAGAGGGAGAAAATGGCCCGGCTGGAGCCCGGATCCATTTGTGGTTTTCCAGAGGCAGCAGCGGCCGGAGTTCGGGAATCTCCAGGGGCCAGGGAATGACTCAGGTGGGGAAAGGGGAGAGGGGACAAGGAGAGGGGGGAAACTGGGGTGGGGGAGAGGGAAACTGGGATGGGGAGAGGGAAACTGGGATGGGGACAGGGAAAATGGGATGGGAGAGAGGGAAACTGGGATGGGGAGAGGGAAACTGGGATGAGGACAGGGAAAATGGGATGGGAGAGAGGGAAACTGGGATGGGGTGGTCGGGATGCGATTCCCAGGATTCTGTGGATCAGGGACATTTGGGATGTGATTCCCAGGATTTGTGGATCAGGGACATTTGGGATGCGATTCCCAGGATTTGTGGATCAGGGACATTCGGGATGCGATTCCCAGGATTTTGTGGATCAGGGACATTTGGGATGTGATTCCCAGGATGCCAGTGGGATGGTTGGGATATGATTCCCAGGATTCTATTTATATATTTGGCATATGATTCCCGGGATTCTGTGGGTCAGGGACATTTGGGATATATTTCCTGGATTCTGTGGATCAGGGACATTTGGGATGCATTTCCCAGTTTCTGTGTATCAGGGACATTTGGGATGTGATTCCCAGGATTTGTGGATCAGGGACATTTGGGGTGCGATTCCCGGGATTTGTGGATCAGGGACATTTGGGATATATTTCCTGGATTCTGTGGATCAGGGACATTTGGGATATATTTCCCAGATTTTGTGGATCAGGGACATTTGGGAGGTGATTCCCGGGATTTGTGGATCAGGGACATTTGGGATATATTTCCCGGATTCTGTGGATCAGGGACATTTGGGATGTGATTCCCAGGATTTGTGGATCAGGGACATTTGGGATGCGATTCCCAGGGTTCTGTGGATCAGGGACATTTAGGATGTGATTCCCAGGATTTGTGGATCAGGGACATTTGGGATGCGATTCCCAGGATCTGTGTATCAGGGACATTTGGGATGCGATTCCCAGGATGCCCTGGACATTTGGGACGTTTCCCAGACCCGGTGGCTGCCAGGCCATTCCCGATTTCCCGCTCCACGCCGCGCGGTGCCGGAGCAGCCGGATCCAGCCCGAGCTGTCGCGGCAGCTGCCGCTCCCCAGGAGCAGGAAAAGGCAGAGGATGGAGCTTCTCCAGCCGGGACGGATCCCGCGGATCTTTGTTCCCAAAACCGCCGCTCCCTGCCGGGGTGAATCCCAGGGGATCCCAGCGATCCCGGATCCTACAGTTCCAGATCCCACAGCAACCCATAACCCACAGAACGCCAATAAATCCCATCCCCATAACCCTGCACCCCATAACCCACAGCTCCTCATAACCCTACACACCATAACCCCATACACCACAACCCACAGCACCCCATAACCCCGTACCCCATAACCCACAGCACCCCATAACCCACAGCACCCCATAACCCAGCACCCCATAACCCACAGCTCCTCCTAACCCTGCACCCCATAACCCCATACACCACAACCCACATCACCCCATAACCCACAGCACCCCATAACCCACAGCACCCCATAACCCAGCACCCCATAACCCACAGCACCCCATAACCCAGCACCCCATAACCCCGTACCCCATAACCCTGCACCCCATAACCCACAGCTCCTCATAACCCTGCACCCTATAACCCACAGCACGCCATAACCCACCACCCCATAACCCAGCACCCCATAACCCACAGAACCCCAATAAATCTGAACCCCATAACCATGCACCACACAACTCACAGCTCCTCTTAACCCCACACCCCATAACCCACAGCACCCTATAACCCACAGCACCCCATAACCCACCACCCCATAACCCAGCACCCCATAACCCCACACCCCATAACCCACAGCACCCCATAACCCCACACCCCATAACCCACAGCACCCCATTAACCCCACACTCCATCGACCCACAGAACCCCATAAACCACAGAATGCCAAACCCCAGCCCCCCATAACCCACAGCACCCCATTAACCCCACACCCCATAACCCACAGCACCCCATTAAACACACACCCCATAACCCACAGAACTCCTTTAATCCCACACTCCATTAACCCTGTAACCCATACCCCATTAACCCCACACCCCATAACCCACAGCATCCTAATAACCTCATACCCCATAGCCCTGCACCCCATTAACCCCGCACTCCATACCCCATACCCCATTAACCCTGCACCCCATAATCCACAGCACCCCATTAAGCCCACACCCCAATAATCCCACATCCCCTATCCCACATCCCCTATCCCATATCCCACATCCTACATCCCAATTCCCCTATCCCACATCCCATATCCCATATCCCACATCCCATATCCCCTATCCCACATCCCCTATCCCATATCCCCTATTCCATATCCCATGAATCCCATATCCCACATCCCCTATCCCACTTCCCTATCCCACATCCCACATCCCACACCCTATATCCCACATCCCATATCCCATATCCCATATCCCACATCCCATATCCCATATCCCACATCCCATATCCCATATCCCACATCCCACATCCCCTATCCCACATCCCCTATCCCACTTCCCTATCCCACATCCCACATCCCACACCCTATATCCCACATCCCATATCCCATATCCCACATCCCACATCCCATATCCCCTATCCCACATCCCCTATCCCATATCCCCTATTCCATATCCCATGAATCCCATATCCCACATCCCCTATCCCACTTCCCTATCCCACATCCCACATCCCACACCCTATATCCCACATCCCATATCCCATATCCCATATCCCACATCCCATATCCCACATCCCACATCCCATATCCCATATCCCATATCCCACATCCCATATCCCATATCCCACATCCCATATCCCACATCCCACATCCCATATCCCATATCCCATATCCCATATCCCATATCCCCTATCCCACATCCCACATCCCATATCCCATATCCCATATCCCACATCCCACATCCCATATCCCACATCCCATATCCCATATCCCATATCCCATATCCCATATCCCATATCCCCTATCCCACATCCCATATCCCACATCCCACATCCCATATCCCCTATCCCACATCCCAATTCCCCTATCCCATATCCCACATCCTCTATCCCATATCCCTGGCTGGAATTCCCTGTGACTCTGGAATTCCCACGGGATCAGGGCCAGGCTGAGGTGCCAGCACAGGTGCGAGTGACAATTGTCCCCTGGTTTCGGGTGACAGCAGCTGACAGAACCTATCCCGGCATGGAAAACTTGGAAAACTTTCCCTGCTCCAGAGGGTGGCACCATCCAACCCCACAAGGATCCTGGGATGATCCCGAAATCCGGGGGCAGCAGGAAAAGTGGGAATTCCACCAGGGTGGGAGCGCACATGGAATTGGGATCCCGAAATCAGCAGGACACGGAGCTGGGAGAGCCGGGAATTGCAGCTGGATCAGGGAAGGATCCAGGGAATCCTTGGAGCCTTTTCCAGAGGGAAAGGAGAGCTGGGATTTGGGATTTGGGATGAAGGATGGAGGGGCAGGAGGCAGGGAATGGCTTCCAGTGGGAAAGGGGAGCTTGGGATGGTGGGATCTTGGGAAAGGATTCCTGGCTGGGCTGGAATTCCCAGAGAATCCCTGGGAATGTCCAAGGAAAGGTTGGATGGGGTGGGATGGGATAATGGGATGGGAAAATGGGATGGGATGGGATAATGGGATAATGGGATAATGGGGTGCAGGTGGATACACAGCTCTGCAGCAGGGTTGGGATTTGGAGTTTGGGATCTGGGGTTTGGTTTTTGGGATTTGAGGAGCTGTTCCCAGGGTTGGGATCTGGGATTTGGGCTTTGGGGTTTGGGAGCTGTTCCCAGGGCCGCAATTTGGGATTTGGGGTTTGGGAGCTTTTCCCAGGTTTAGGAACTGGGATCTGAACCTCGGGGGCTGTTCCCAGGGTTGTGATTTGGGATTTGGGGTTTGGGGAGCTATTCCCAGGGCTCGGAATTGGGATCTGGGGATTGGGAGCTGTTCCCAGGGCTGTGATTTGGGATTTGGGGTTTTGGGAGCTGTTCCCAGGGTTGGGGTTTGGGGTTTGGGAGCTGTTCCCAGGGTTTGGATTTGGGATCTGCGGTTTGGGAGCTGTTCCTAAGGCTGGGCTTTGGGGTTTGGGAGCTGTTCCCAGGTTTGAGATTTGGGCTTTGGGGTTTGGGAGTTGTTCCCAGGGCTGGGATTTTGGCTTTGGGATGTGGGGTTTTGGGAGCTGTTCCCAGATTTGGGATTTGGGGTTTTGGGAGCTGTTCCCGGATTTGGGATTTGGGGTTTTGGGAGCTGTTCCCGGAGTTGGGGTTTGGGTTTTGGGATCTGTTCCCAGATTCGGGCTTTGGGGTTTGGGAGCTGTTACCAGAGTTGAGAATTGCTGTCTGGGCTTTGGTACCTGTTCCTAGAGTTTGGATTTGGGATCTGAGCTTTGGGATCCATTCCCAGAGCTGGGAATTGGGATCTGGGCTTTGGGACCTGTTCCTAGAGTTTGGATTCGGGATCAGAGCTTTGGGATCCGTTCCCAGAGTTGGGAATTGCCGTCTGGTCTTTGGGACCCGTTCCCGGCACCGGCCCCGCTCCGGGACTCGGGCTCTGTCCCCAGCGGGGTCACCCCGCCCCGTGCCACACTCGGGGGGTCCCCGGGGGCGCCGGTGCTGAAGGACAGCTCCGCCCCCTCCCCCGCCCTCCCTCCTCCTCCCTCTCCCTCCTCCTCCTCCTCCTCCCTCCTCTCCCTCCTCCCGCTCCTCCGCCGGCCCCGCCGCCGCCGCCGCGGCCGCCGCAGCCGCGCCTGGGCCGCCTCCCCCGGCCGCCCGCCCGCCCGCCGTGCCCGGGCGCTGCCGCCATGCCCCAGCCGGCCCCGCCGCGCCCCGCAGCCGCCGCCGGCGCACCATGAAGCGGCAGAACGTGCGGACGCTGGCGCTGATCGTCTGCACCTTCACCTACCTGCTGGTGGGCGCCGCCGTCTTCGACGCGCTCGAGTCCGAGGCGGAGACGGCGGAGAGGCGGCGGCTGGAGGCCAAGAGCGACGAGCTCAAGAAAAAGTACAACCTGAGCGCCGAGAGCTACGGCGAGCTCGAGAGGGTCGTGCTCAAGCTCAAGCCGCACAACGCCGGCGTCCAGTGGAAATTCGCCGGCTCCTTCTACTTCGCCATCACCGTCATCACCACCATAGGTACCGGCTGCCCCCAGCCCCGCCCGGCTCCCCGCGGGCAGATCCCGGTTCGGGTTTTTTCCCGGTGGGATCCACGCGGGAAGCACCGGGAAAGCCCCGCCTGTCCCCGAGGGAGCGGGGGGGAATCGGGAGCTCGGCGCTTTCGCCGCCCGGAGACGCCGCCGCCGCTGCCGCCGCCCGTCCCGCTGGGACCGGGGCGATCCCGCTGCTCGGCTCCTCCGGCACCGGGAAAAACCTGCCCGGACCCCCCTCTGTCCCATCCCTTGGGATCGATGCGATCCCCCTGCCCGGTTCCCCCTTTTTCCCATCCCTTGGGATCTGAGCGATCCCTCTGTCCTGACCCCCCTGTTTCCTATACCGGTGTTTTAGGGGCGATCCCCTGCCCGGACCCCCCTCTCTCCCATCCCAATGGGATCGGGGCGATCCCTCCGCTCGGTTCCTTCGGCACCGGGAAAAACCCCCCAGTGCTCTGTGTCCCATCCCTTGGGATCTGAGCGATCCCTCTGTCCGGACCCCCCTCTCTCCCATCCCCGTGTTTTCGGGGCGATCCCTCTGCCCTGACCCCCCTGTTTCCCATCGCGGTATTTTCGGGGCGATCCCCCTGCCCGGACCCCCCTCTCTCCCATTCCGATATTTTTGGGGCGATCCCCCTGGCGTGTCCCCCTCTCTCCCATCCCGGTGTTTTGGGGGCGATCCCTCTGCCCTGTCCCCCCTCTCTCCCTCCCATCCCTTGGGATCGCGGCGATCCCTCCCCGGCTCCTCCAGAAACGGGAAAAACCTGCCCGGACCCCACTGTCTCCCATCCCGGTATTTTCGGGGCATCCCCTACTCTGATTCCCCTTTTTTCCATCCCTTGGGACCGGGGCGATCCCTCTGCTCGATTCCTTCGGCACCGGGGAAAAAACACCTTCCAGGACCCCCCTGTCTCGTCCCATCCCGGTGTTTTGGGGGCGATCCCCCTGTCCGGTCCCATCCCGGTGGGATCCGGGCGATCCCTCTCCGGCTCCGAGAAAAACCTGCCCGGTCCACCCCCTTGTTTTCCATCCCGGTGTTTTTGGGGTGATCCCCCTGCCCGGTCCCCCCTTTCCCTTATTCCGGTGGGACCGGGGCGATCCCCCTGCCCGGACCCCCCCGTTTCCCATCCCGGTGTTTTGGGGGCGATCCCCCTCCGACTCCGGGAAAAACCTACCCGGTCCCCCCCCTATTTTCCATCCCGGTGTTTTTGGGGTGATCCCCCTGCCCGGTCCCCCCTCTCTCCCACCCCCTGGGATCGGGGCGATCCCCCTGTCTCCCACCCCGGTGTTTTGGGGCCATGTCCCTGCCCGATTCCCGATTCCCATCCTGGTGGGATTGGGGCGATCCCTCTCCGGCTCCTCCCGAACCGGGAAAAAATCCCCGGATTCCCTTTCTCTCCCATCCCGGGGTTTTCGGGGCGATCCCCCTGCCCGGATTCCCGTCTCTCCCATCCCTTGGGATCCGGGCAATTCCCCTTTTTCCCATCCCGGTGTTTTGGGAGCGATCCCTGCCCAGATTCCCGTCTCTCCCATCTCGATGTTTTTGGGGGGATCCCCCTGCCCTGATTCCCGTTTCCCATCCCGGTGTTTTCGGGGCCATCCCCCATCCCGGTCTCCCTCTCATCCATCTCGGTGTTTTGGGGCGATCCCCCTGCCTAATTCCCGTTTCCCATCCCGGTGTTTTGGGGCAATCCCCCTGCCCTAATTCCCGTTTCCCATCCCGGTGTTTTGGGGCAATCCCCCTGCCCTAATTCCCGTTTCCCATCCCGGTGTTTTGGGGCAATCCCCCTGCCCTAATTCCCGGTTCCCATCTCGATGTTTTTGGAACAATCCCCCTGCCCTAATTCCCATTTCCCATCCCGGTGTTTTGAGGGAGATCCTGCTCTAATTCCCGGTTCCCATCCCGGTGTTTTGGGGGCGATTCCCCACCCAAGCTCCCCCAAATTCCCGATCCCGGGACTCCCTCCTCGCCCCTCTCCCACCCCCGCGCGACCCCCGGGACCCTCCCGACCCGGGGATGTGTCCCCAAGGCGCTGTCACCCCCCCGCCGGTGGCTCTGCTGGCCCGGACCCCCCTGTGGGACCCCCAGCGCGGGGGAGGGGACAGGGACGTGTCCCTGTAGGGTCCCCAGCCCCATGGGGACAGGATGTGTCCCTGTAGGGTCCCCAGCCCCACGGGGACAGGGGCATGTCCCTGTAGGGTCCCCAGCCCCATGGGGACAGGGACGTGTCCCTATAGGGGACAGGGGTGTGTCCCTATAGGGTCCCCAGCCCCATGGGGACAGGGATGTGTCCCTATAGGGTCCCCAGCCCCATGGGGACAGGGACGTGTCCCTATAGGGTCCCCAGCCCCACGGGGACAGGGACGTGTCCCTATAGGGTCCCCAGCCCCATGGGGACAGGGACGTGTCCCCATCCTGTCAGTCTCTCCCAGGGGATGTCACTTCTGTCCCCCCACTCTCAAGGATGTCCCCAGCCCTGTCCCCACCCTGGGAGTGTCACTGGGGGTGTCCCCTTTGGGACCTATCCCCTTGTCACCCTCATTGTCACCCCCCTGTCACCTCCATTGTCACCCCCCTGTCACCCTCACTGTCACCCCTCTGGCCTTTGGGTCCCCTCCAGGGGTGGCCTGGGTCACCCAATGTCCCCTGGTCCCCAACTGCCCCCCAAACTCAGCCTCAGGGAGGGGCCTGAGGGGTGGGGACAGCGAGGGGACAGCAGGTGACACAGGGCCACCATTCGGAGAGAGGGGAGGGATGGGATAATGGAATAATGGGATAATGGGATGGGGGACACCAGCTTTGGGACAGATTTTGGGGTGTCCCTGGTTCCCCACGGCTGTCACACGGATTTTGGGGTTCCTGTGCATTCCCAGGATTGGGACAGGGATATTGGGGTGCCAGTTTGTTCCCGGGGCTCAGATCCGGGTATTGGGGTGCTCGTGGGTTCCCAGATTTGGGGTGTGGATATTGGGAAGATTCCCAGGCCCTAAATCCCGGTGTGGAGAGGCAAAAAAATTCCTGGGGCTGAAACACCGGGCTCGGGCTGCTCGTTATTCCGGTGTTTGTCATTCCCGGGGATTTTATCCCAGTTTTTTTAATTTCCAGAGTTGTTATTCTCACTCTCAGGGTGTTCCTTATTCCCTGGGTTGTTTTCCTGGTGTTTGTCATTCCCACCCTCAGGGTGTTCATTATTCCCGGGGCTGTTTTCCCCGTGTTCACTATTCCCATTATCCCGGTGTCAGGGTGTTTGTCACTCCTGGGGCTGTTATCCCGGTGTTTGTTATTCCCGGGGCTTTTATCCCAGTTTTTTTTTTTTTGTTGTTGTTGTTGTTGTTTTCATTCCCAGAGTTGTTATTCCCACTCTCAGGATGTTCCTTATTCCTGGGGCTGTTATCCCGGTGTCAGATTGTTATTCCAGGGCTGTTATCCCGGTGTTTGTCATTTCCACCCTCAGGCCGTTCATTATTCCCGGGACTGTTTTCCCAGTGCTCATTATTCCCATTATCCTGGTGTCAGGGTGTTTGTTATTCCCGGGACTGTTTTCCTGGTGTTTGTTATTCCCATTATCCCGGTGTCAGGGTGTTTGTTGTTCCCGGAGCTGTTATCCCGGTGTTTGTAATTCCCGGAGCTCTTATTCCCACTCTCAGGATGTTCCTTATTCCTGGGGCTGTTATCCCGGTGTCAGGCTGTTATTCCAGGGCTTTTCTCCCAGTGTTTGTCATTCCCATCTTCAGGGTGTTCATTATTCCCGGAGCTGTTTTCCCAGTGCTCATTATTCCCATTATCCCGGTCTCAGGGTGTTTGTTATTTCCGGGACTTTTATCCCGATATTTATTAATCCCCGTATTTGTTATTCCCGTTATCCCGGTGTCAGGGTGTTTGTTATTCCCGGGGCTGTAATCCCGGTGTTTGTTATTCCTGGAGCTGTTATCCCAATGTTTATTATTCCCCGTGTCAGGGTGTTCATTATTCCCGGGGCTGTTATCCTGCTGTTTGTCATTCCCAGACTTGTTATTCCCATTCCCAGTGTCTTCCTTATTCCTGGGACTTTTATCAGGCTGTTATTCCAGGGCTGTTATCCCGGTGTTTGTTATTCCCTCAGGGTGTTCATTATTCCTGCAGCTGTTTTCCCAATGTTTATTATTCCCCGTGTCAGGGTGGTTTTTATTCCAGGGGTTTTTTTTTCCTGGTGTCAGGCTGTTATTCCAGGGCTGTTATCCCGGTGTTTGTCATTCCCACCCTCAGGGCGTTCATTATTCCCGGAGCTGTTTTCCCAGTGCTCATTATTCCCATTATCCCGGTGTCAGGCTGTTTGTTATTCCCGGAGCTGTTATCTCGGTGTTTGTAATTCCCCGAGTTGTTATTCCGACTCTCAGGGTGTTCCTTATTCCTGGGGTTTTTATCCTGGTGTCAGGCTGTTATTCCCAGGGCTTTTATCCCGGTGTTTGTAATTCCCAGAGTTGTTATTCCGACTCTCAGGATGTTCCTTATTCCTGGGACTTTTATCCCGGTGTCAGGCTGTTATTCCAGGGCTTTTTGTTATTCCCTCAGGCTGTTCCTTATTCCCGGTGTTTTCCAAATTCTCCTTTATTCCCATTATCCCAGTGTCAGGGTGTTTATCATTCCCCGGGTTTTTATCCTGGTATTTGTTATTCCCAGGGCTTTTCTCCTGGTGTTTGTCATTCCCACCCTCAGGGCGTTCATTATTCCAGGGACTGTTTTCCCAGTGTTTGTCATTCCAATTATCCCGGTGTCAGGGTGTTTGTTATTCCCGGGGCTGTTATCCCGGTGTTTGTAATTCCCGGAGCTCTTATTCCCACTCTCACGGTGTTCCTTATTCCTGGGGCTTTTATCCCGGTGTCAGGCTGTTATTCCAGGGCTGTTATCCCGGTGCTTTTCATTCCCATTATCCCGGTGTCAGTGTCAGGGCGTTCATTATTCCCAGGACCGTTTTCCCAATGCTCATTATTCCTATTATCCCAGTGTCAGGGTGTTCGTTATTCCCAGGGCTTTTGTCCCGGTGTTTGTTATTCCCATTATCCCAGTGTCAGGGTGTTTGTCATTCCCGGCACTGTTATCCCAGTGTTCGTTATTCCCGGGTTTTTTTTCCCCAATGTTTATTATTCCCATTATTCCAGTGTTTGTCATTCCCAGAGCTTTTATCCAGGTGTTTCTTATTCCCGGGGCTTTTATCCCAATTTCTTTTTTTATTTCCAGAGTTGTTATTCCCACTCTCAGGGTGTTCATTATTCCCAGAGCTGTTATCCCAGTGTCAGGCTGTTATTCCAGAGCTTTTATCCCAGTGTTTGCTATTCCCATTATCCTGGTGTCAGGGTGTTTGTCATTCCCAGCACTGTTATCCCGGTGTTTATTATTCCCCGGGATATTTTTCCCCAATGTTTATTATTCCCATTTTCCTGGTGTTTGTTATTCCTGGAGGTTTTATCCCAGTGTTTGTTATTCCCACCCTCAGGGCGTTCATTATTCCCGGGGCTGTTTCCCCAATGTTCATTATTTCCATTATCCTCGTGTCAGGGTGTCTGTCCTCCCCACGCCTGTTATCCCAATATTTGTTATTCCCAGAGCTGTTAATCCCAGAGTTGTTATTCCCAGTCTCCGAGTGTTCATTATTCCCAGAGCTGTTATCCTGGTGTCAGGGCATTCATTATTCCCGGGGCTTTTTTCCCGATGTTGCCATTCCCAGTATCCCATTATCCTGATATTCACTATTCCCATTATCCCAGTGTTTAGTATTCCCATTATCCAGGTGTTTGTTATTCCCATTATCCCGGTGTTTTTCAATCCCATTATCCCTTTATCTTGCTGTTTGTCATTCCTGTTATCCCATTATCCCGGTGGTTGCCATTCCCATTATCCCGGTGTTTGCCACTCCCCTCATCCCATTTCCGTGGTGTTCGCCATTCCTGTTATCCAGGTGTTTACCATTTCCATTATCCCATTATCCCGGTGTTTGCCATTCCCATTATCCCATTTTCCCAGGGTTCACCATTTCTGTTATCCGAGTGTTTAACATTTTCACTATCCCATTATCCCGGTGTTTGCCATTCCCATTTTCCAGTGCTTGCCATTCCCGTTATCCCGGTGTTTTTCAATCCCATTATCTCATTTCCTGGTGTTTGCCATTCCCATTATCCCGTTATCCCGGTGTTTGCCATTCCCATTATCCCATTATCCTGGTGTTTTTCAATCCCATCATCCCATTTTTCCTGGTGTTTACCATTCCCATTTATCCCGATCTTTACCATTCCCATTTTCCCAGTGTTTTCCGTTCCCATTATCCTGGTGTTTTTCAATCCCATTATCCCATTTTTTGCCATTCTCTTTATCCTGGCTCCAGCCTCTCCCGGTTGCCAGGAGAAGCTGGAAAAGTCCTGGAATTGCGGCCAATCCTCCGATGTTGGACAGGATGGGAGGAATTGGAAATCTCCAATGGGATCCAACAGGATCCAGCGGGATCCAGCCCATCCCAAGGATCCCGGAATGCCAGAGAGGGACACGGATCCGCTGGGATCCCTCCCAAGGATGGGTCGGGATCCCGCTCTGCCTCTCCTGGGATTCCTGATCCCGGAATTCCCAATCCCATTACCAGGAGCTGGGAATGCTGGGGCAGGGCTGATCCCAACCCAAAGGTTGCATCCCAAAAATTCCAGCTGCTCCAGGTGCTCCAAACCTTAAATCCTGGAGCTGGGCTCCACGTGGGAGCCACTTTGGGATTGGGATGAGGATTCCCAATATCCCAAATGTTGGAATTGTAGAGGAAATGGCCCCAAATGGCTTTCCCTGGATCCAGCCCGATTTTCCTGGAATTTCCAGGGATGTGGAGAAGGGGCTGGCACATCCGAATGTGTTGGAAGATCCCAAAATCCCACAAAATCCATGATTTGGGTGATTGGATATGGGATGAGGCTGGAATGAGAGGAGACTCCTCCAAATCCAGGGAAAAGGGAGAGAAATTCCCCTTATTCCCATGGAATTGGATTTTCCAGGGCAGGGAAAAAACGGGATTTTCCCAGGAATTCCCCACCCAGCTCTTGGTGGGAAAGGGAAAAGCCGGACTGGGATTGGGAAACGGCTCCTGAGGTGGAGGAGATCCCAATGGGGGAAAATCCGGGATTACAGATCCCGCCGGGAAAAGTCTGAATCCATTTGGGATTTTGTTTTTTTCCTTTTATCCATGAAAAAAGCCGGGAGAGGAGCAGCTCCTGCCACTGCTCCAAAGATTTCCTGCAGCTCCCGAGAAATTCCAGGGGCTGGGATGTCCCCTCTGTCCCCATCCCGATATTCCAGGAGCTGGGATGTCCCCGGGGTGGTGTCACCGGCAGTGTCCCTTGTCACCTCTGCCGCTGTCCCGAGCCAGGGCGGGCTGCGCTGGCTCAGGATGGCTCCCAAAACTCCCGATCCCAAAACTCCCAATCCCAAAAGCCAAAACCCCAAAAATCCCAATCCCAAAAATCCCGATCCCAAAAACCCCAATCCTAAAAATCCCGATCCCAAAAGTCACAATCTCAAAAATGCCGATCCCAAAAACCCTGATCCCAAAAATCCCAATCCCAAAAGTCACAATCCCAAAAGTGCCGATCCCAAAACTCCCAATCCCAAAAATCCCGATCCTAAAAAACCAGATCCTAAAAAAACAGATCCTAAAAAACCCAATCCCAAAAATCACAATCCCAAAAGCCCCAATCCCAAAACTCACAATCTCAAAAATCCTGATCCCAAAAGTCACAATCCCAAAAGTGCTGATCCCAAAAATCCCAATCCCAAAAGTCACAATCCCAAAAATCCTGATCCCAAAAAACCAGATCCTAAAAAACCCAATCCCAAAAAATCACAATCCTAAAAACCCGATCCCAAAACTCCCAATCCCAAAAACCCCAATCCCCAAAACCCCAATCCCAAAAGTCACAATCCCAAAAGTGCTGATCCCAAAAATCCCAATCCCAAAAACCCTGATCCCAAAAATCTCAATCCCAAAAGTCACAATCCCAAAAATCCTGATCTCAAAAAACCCGATCCTAAAAAAACAGATCCCAAAAACCCCGATCCCAAAAATCTCGATCCCAAAAGTCCCAATTCCAGAAGTCCCGATCCCAGAAGTCCCAATCCCAAAAAATTCAATCCTAAGAATCCCGATCCCAAACGTCACAATCCCAAAAGTGCTGAACCCAAAATTCCTGATCCCAAAAACCCTGATCCCAAAATTCCCAATCCCAAAAAATTCAATCCTAAAAATCCCGATCTCAAAAATCCCAATCCCAAAACCCTGATCCCAAAAATCCCGATCTCAAAAATCCCAATCCCAAAACCCCGATCTCAAAAACCCCAATCCCAAAATTCCCGATCCCAAAATTCCCGATCCCAAAATCCCCGATCCCAGCAGTGCCGATCCCCGCCCCCCTCCCCCGCGCGCAGGGAGCAGGTGGCAAATGCCACCGCGGTGTCACCATCTGTCACCGCCGCCACCCGCCCGAGCCTTTGTCACGGGAACAGCGCCCGGCGGGAGGCCCGGCCCGTTTGTCCCCGTTTGTCACCTGCTGTCCCTTTGGTCTCTCCCTGTCCCTTTCTGTCCCTGTTTGTCACCCCCCCCTTGGCCTCCTTCTGTCCCCTCTGTCCCCTTCTGTCACTGCCTGTCCCCCCCTCTGTCCCCTCAGACCTCCCCTTCCCTTCTGTCCCCTCCTGTGACCCCCTGACCCCTCTGTCCCCTCAATACCCGTGTCCCCTCTGTCCCCTCTGTCCCTCCTGTGTCCCTGTCCCCGCCTTGTCCTCTCGGTCCCCTCAGTCCCCTTTTGTCCCCTCAGTCCCCTCTGTCCCTTCAGTCCCCTCTGTCCCCTCCATCCTCCTTGTCCCCCCTGTCCCTCTGTCCCTCTGTGTCCCTGTCCCCTCTGTCCCCCCTGTCCCCTCAGCCCCCCATTCCCTCTGTCCCCCTGTCCCCTCTCTCCCTCTGTCCCCCTGTCCCCCCTGTCCCCTCTGTCCCTCTATCCCCTCTATCCCTCTGTCCCTCTGTCCCCCCTGTCCTTCTGTCCCCTCTGTCCCCTCTGCCCCTCTGTGTCCCTCTGTCTCCTCTGTCCCCTCTGTCCCTCTGTCCCCCCTGTCCCCTCATCCCCCCATTCCCTTTGTCCTCCTCTATCCCTCTGTTCCTCTATCCCCTCTATCCCTCTGTCCTTCTGTCCCCTCTGTCCCTCTGTCTCCCCTGTCCCCTCAGCCCTCCATTCCCTCTGTCCCCCTGTCCCCTCTGTCCCTCTGTCCCCCTGTCCCCCTGTCCCCCTGTCCCCTCTGTCCTCTCAGTCCCTCTGTCCCCCTGTCCCCTCTGTCCCTCTGTCCCCCTGTCCCCCTGTCCCCCTGTCCCCTCTGTCCTCTCAGTCCCTCTGTCCCCCTGTCCCCTCTGTCCCTCTGTCCCCCTGTCCCCTCTGTCCTCTCAGTCCCTCTGTCCCCCTGTCCCCTCTGCCCTCTCAGTCCCTCTGTCCCCCTGTCCCCTCTGTCCCCCTGTCCCCTCTGTCCCCTCAGTCCCTCTGTCCCCCCAGGCCGGTGACACCGCCCCTGTCCCCAATCCGTGGCCACCCCTGGGGTCGGGAAGGGTTTGGGGACAGCGCTGTCACCTCTGGCAGCACTGCCACCTCCAAGCGCCGGGAAATGCACCGAATTCCCGGGATTTGTGGGGAAAAACTCCGGGAATTGTTGGGAATTGCTGGGATAAGGAGCTCCCTCCATCCCCTCGGGACATGCCTGCTCCCATTCCACAAAAACAAAAAAATTCCATGGAAATCGCTCCCTGGAATTTGGGATCAACAGGGAAAGGGGAATTCCAGGGAGTTCCCTCCCCAATTCCAGGGCTGGAATTCCTCCCAACCCCTTGGGACATTCCTGCTCCCATTCCACAAAAAAAAAATATTTCCATGGAAATCCATGCTGGCACCTCCTGAACCATCCACAGGCTTTGGAATTAACAGCAGGAAAAAGAGAATATTCCTGGAATTCTCGCTTGGGTTTTCCTGAGAAAAGGATCCTGGTCATCCCAAGGGTTGTTGGAGCATCCCATCCCCGGGAATTGTTGGAAAATCGGGATCACTTCCCTCCCCTGTTCCACTCTGGGATTCCTGGATGTTCCTCCTGGACATTCCTTCTCCCATTCCACAAAAAAAAAAAAAAAAAACATTTACATGGAGATCGCTGGTGGCTCCTTGGGACTGGAATTTGGGATTGACAGGGAAAGTGGGAAACTCGGCCACAATTCCAGGGCTGGAATTCCTCCCAACCCCTTGGGACATTCCTGCTCCCATTCCACAAAAAACAACATTTCCATGGAAATCCGTGCTGGCACCTCCTGAACCATCCACAGGTTTGGAATTAACAGGGAAAGGGGAATATTCCTGAAATTCCCGGATGTTCCTCCTGGATTCTCTGGATCCAGGGGTTTTCCTGCTGGGAATGAGCAGGAAGGGTCTGGATGAGGATGAGGAGAATTCCCGTTGGGATCAGAGCCGCTTCCCGCTGGGATGGGGATTTTGGGTGACAATCCCAGCCGGGGCTGGATCCGGCGCCTTTTCCTGGGAATCTCTTCCCAAGGAGGCTCCAGCAAACACGAGGTGGGGAGGCCTTGGGGTTGTTCCCGTGGGATTCAGGGTAGGGATTGGGATTGGGATCGAGATTGGGATTGGAATCAGGATCAGGATCAGGATCCAGGATCTGTATCAGGATTGGGATTGAGGTTGGGTTCAAGATTGGGATTGGTATTGAGATTGGGATTGAGATCAGGAGCAGGATCATGGTCAGGATCAGGATTGGGATCATGGTCATGATGGGATTGGGATTGGGATTGGGATTGGGATTGGGATCAGGATCACAGTCAGGATCGGGATTTGAATGGGGATTGGGATTGGGATTGGGATTGAGATCCAGATCAGGATCATGGTTGGGGTCAGGATCAGGATCAAGATCAGAGTCAGGGTTGGGGTCAGGATTGGGATCAGGATCAGGATTGGGATCAGGATCAGGATCAGGATTGGAATCAGGATCAGGATTGGGATCAGGATCAGGATTGGGATCAGGATCAGGATCGGGATTGGGATCAGGATCAGGATCAGGATTGGGATCAGGATCAGGATTGGGATCAGGATCAGTATCAGGATTGGGATCAGGATCAGTATCAGGGCCCCTCTGGATTCTCCCATCCATCCATCCCCCTCTCCCACCCGGGCCATAAGTTCCCATCTTTTTTCCATCCAGGAGTGACACCATTAATTAATTCCCATTAATTCCCACCCCTGGCCTTTCCCAGCTGATTCCTCCCAAAATCCCAGAAAATCCCGACGGGGAGCAAGGAATGAGAACCATGGGCCAGGGAAAGTCATTCCAGATTTCTGGAAGTTTGTGAGTTTTTCCCGGTTTTTCCCAAGCATTAAGGTTGGTGGCTCAGGCTCAGGGTGGATCCGAGAACCTGGAATGGGATTTCTGGGATGGATGGATGGAATCAGCAGCTCCCATCCCATTCCTCTTTCCTGTCCTGCATCCCCATTCCCATCCTGCATTCCCACCCCATATCCCTGTCCCCATTCCCATCCTGCATTCCCACCCCACATCCTCATCCCATAATCTCCATCCCTCATCCCACATCCCCATCCCATAAAATCCATCCCAGTCCCCATTCCATATCCCCAAACCCATATCCCCATGCTACATCCTCATCCCATAATCTCCATCCCAGTCCCCACCCATATCCCTGTCCCACATCTCAATCCCCATCCCACATTCCCACCCCACATCCCCATCCCAAATCCCCACCCCATATTCCCATCCCCACACCCTCATCCCCATCCCCACCCCATATTCCCACCCCATATCCCCATCCCATATCCCCATCTCCACTCCATATCCCCACCCCATATCCCCATCCCATATTCCCACCCCATATCCCCATCCCATATTCCCACCCCATATCCCCATCCCAAATCCCCACTCCATATCCCCACTCCATATCCCCACTCCATATCCCCACCCCATATCCCCATCCCCATCCCATATCCCCACCCCACATCCTCATCCCCATTTTCCTGGGAAGGGCCTGGACACCCATCCCTGGCCATTTTGGGACACAAATCCACCCCTGAATCCATCCCAAAATCCACCCCTAAATCCATCCCAAAATCGCTGAGGGATTTTTATTCCCACTGGAGCTGGTGCTCGCCCCCCAGCCCCAGAACATCAAGACCACCCCCTTGGGGTGCCCCAGGCCATTCCTGGGGTGTCCCAGCTTATCCCTGAGCTTTGCACCCCCCTTCCCGCATCGGCCCCCCCCCATTTTCCCATATCCCCATCCCATATCCCCATCCCTACCCCATATCCCCCTCCCCACTCCATATCCCCACCCCATATCCCCACTCCATATTCCCATCCCATATCCCCATCCCCATATCCCCATCACATTTTCCTGGGAAGGGCCTGGACCCTCATCTCTGACCATTTTGGGACACAAATCCACCCCTAAATCCACCCCAAATCCATCCCTAAATCCGCCCCAAAATCCATCTCAAACTCCACTCCAAAATCCACCCTAAAATCCACCCCAAATCCACCCCAAAATCCACCCCTAAATCCATCCCAAAATCCCGGAGAGATTTTTATTCCCACTGGAGCTGGTGCTCCCCCCTCTCAGAACATCGGGGCCGCCCCCTTGGGGTGCCCCAGGCCATTCCTGGGGTGTCCTACCTTATCCCTGAGCTTCGGACCCCCCTTCCCACTGCGGGCCCCCACATATCCCCATCCCCACCCCATATCTGCATCTTCACCCCATATCCCCACTCCATATTCCCATCCCATAACCCCATCCCTACCCCATATCCCCACTCCATATCCCCATCCCCATATCCCCATCCCATTTTCCTGGGAAGGGCCTGGACACTCATCTCTGACCATTTTGGGACACAAATCCACCCCTGAATCCACCCCAAATCCATCCCTAAATCCACCCCAAAATCCATCTCAAACTCCACTCCAAAATCCATCCCAAACTCCACTCCAAAATCCACCCTAAAATCCACCCCAACTCCACCCCAAAATCCACCCCAAAATCCACCCTAAAATCCACCCCAAATCCACCCCAAAATCCACCCCAAAATCCACCCTAAAATCCACCCCAAATCCATCCTTAAATCCACCCCAAAATCTATCTCAAACTCCACTCCAAAATTCACCCTAAAATCCACCCCAAACTCCACCCCTAAATCCACCCCAAAATCCACCCTAAATCCACCCCCAAATCCACCCCAAAATCCCTGAGGGATTTTTATCCGGACCCCCCTTCCCGCTGCGGCCCCTCCTTTTCCAGGGAGAGGCACAGGGCGGGGGGGCGGGAAGGGGCCTGGCGGGGCCCCAGAATCCAAGGAAAAATTGCCAGTTTTGGCACAAACAGGGAGCTTGGCCGGCGCCGGGATTTTCCATGACTCCATCCCGACCCCCCCGGCCGCGGGAGGCGCTGGGGGAGGGGGAATCAGGCACCCCCCACACCCCAAAAATTCCGGGGGGGGGTCCTACTGAGGAGCCGAGGCCTTTTGGGAATGTGGCGGGAATGTGGGGGGATGTGGGAATAAAGGGGAGATCAGGGTCTGGCCCCACATCCAATCCCCCCCCTCAACAAATCCTGCTGGGAATGGGGGGTCCTGGGGGTCCCTGATCCTTGGGATCCAATGGGGGGATCCTGGATTGTTCCAGAACCGCCCTCCTATGGAATGGGATCCTGCTTTTCTGGGGGGGAATGGGGGAGAAGGGGGGAGATGGAGAAGAGGGGATTTGGGGATGGGGAGAGGAATGGATGGATGGATGGATGATGGATGATGGATGGATGGATGATGGATCTATGGATGGATCTATGGATGGATGGATGGATGGATGGATGGATGGATGGATGGATGGATGGATGGATGGATGATGGATGGATGATGGATGGATGGATGATGGATGGATGGATGGATGATGGATGGATGGATGGATGGATGGATGGATGGATGGATGGATGGATGATGGATGGATGGATGGATGGATGGATGGATGGATGGATGGATGGATGGATGATGGATGGATGGATGATGGATGGATGATGGATGGATGGATGGATGATGGATGGATGGATGGATGGATGGATGATGGATGGATGGATGATGGATGGATGATGGATGGATGGATGGATGGATGATGGATGGATGATGGATGATGGATGGATGGATGGATGGATGATGGATGGATGGATGGATGATGGATGGATGGATGGATGGATGGATGATGGATGGATGATGGATGGATGGATGGATGATGGATGGATGGATGGATGGATGATGGATGGATGGATGGATGATGGATGGATGATGGATGGATGGATGGATGGATGATGGATGGATGGATGGATGATGGATCTATGGATGGATCTATGGATGGATGGATGGGTGGATGGATGGATGGATGGATGGATGGATGGATGGATGGAGGGATGGATGATGGATGGATGATGGATGGATGGATGATGGATGGATGATGGATGATGGATGGATGATGGATGATGGATGGATGGATGATGGATGGATGGATGGATGGATGATGGATGGATGGATGGATGGATGATGGATGGATGGATGGATGGATGATGGATGGATGGATGGATGGATGATGGATGGATGATGGATGATGGATGATGGATGGATGATGGATGATGGATGGATGATGGATGATGGATGATGGATGGATGATGGATGATGGATGGATGGATGATGGATGGATGGATGGATGGATGATGGATGGATGGATGGATGGATGATGGATGGATGGATGGATGGATGGATGGATGGATGGATGATGGATGGATGATGGATGGATGGATGGATCCATGGATGGATCCATGGATGGATCCATGGATGGATGGATGATGGATGATGGATGGATGGATGGATGGATGGATGGATGGATGGATGATGGATGATGGATGGATGGATGGATGGATGATGGATGGATGGATGATGGATGAATGATGGATGGATGGATCCATGGATGGATGGATGGATGGATGGATGGAGGGATCCCAGGAGCAGCTGGAACATGGGCAGTCAGGATTTTGGGAGTCCCAGGGGTCCTTCCAGCCGTCATTCCCAGTTCAGCCCATTCCAGATCCCATCCCTCTGCTCTGGCTGCAGGAGGTGTCCCCATCCAGGGATTTTGGTGTCCCCATGTCCCTTCCTGTGTCCCTCAGGCCCATCCAGGGATGTTGGTGGCCCTGCAGGGCCCAGGTGTCCCCCTGCCCATGTCCCCCTGCCCGTGTCCCCCTGCCCGTGTCCCCCTTCTGTGTCCCCCTGCCCATGTCCCCTGCCCGTGTCCCCCTACCCATGTCCCCTTCCCCTTGTCCCCCTGCCCGTGTCCCCTGCCCGTGTTCCCCTGCCCGTGTCCCCCTTCTGTGTCCCCCTGTCCGTGTCCCCCTGCCCATGTCCCCTGCCCGTGTTCCCCTGCCCGTGTCCCCCTTCTGTGTCCCCCTGCCCGTGTCCCCTTCCCGTGTCCCCTGCACGTGTCTCCTGGCCGTGTCCCTCGGTGGCTGCTCCGTGTTTTCCAGGACAGGCTGGAATTCCGCTGTCCCCAGCACCTGCTGCCATTCCCAGCCACCATCTCCAGGCGCGTTTGCTCTTCCCGGGCACGGGGGGGTCTCTGGGGACAGCTGTGTCCCCTCCCCCGGCCTGGGGACAGCTGGGGTGGCCCCAGCACTGGGAACTGCGGGATCCTTACTGGGAGCAATGGGATCCTTATGGGGAACAGTGGGATCCAGCACTGGGAACAGTGGGATCCTTACTGGGAGCAGTGGGACAATGATCCGTACTGGGAACAGTGGGATCATACTGGGAGTAGCGGGATCCTTACTGGGAGCAGCGGGATCCTTACTGGGAGCAATGGGATCCTTACTGGGAGCAATGGGATCCTTACTAGGAACAGTGGGATCCTTACTGGGAACAGCAGGATCCTTACTGGGAACAATGAGATCCTTACTGGGAGCAGCGGGATCCTTACTGGGAACTGCGGGATCCTTACTGGGAACAGCGGGATCCTTACTGGGAGCAGCGGGATCCTTACTGGGAACTGTGGGATCCTTACTGGGAATAGCAGGATCCTTACTGGGAGCAATGGGATCCTTATGGGGAACAGCGGGATCCAGCACTGGGAACAGCAGAATCCTTACTGGGAGCAGTGGGATCCTTACTGGGAGCAGTGGGACAATGATCCTTACTGGGAACAGTGGGATCCTTACTGGGAACAATGAGATCCTTACTGGGAGCAGCAGGATCCTTACTGCGAACAGCGAGATTCTTACTGGGAGCAGTGGTATCCTTACTGGGAACAGTGGGATCCTTACTGGGAACAGCGGGATCCTTACTGGGAACAGAGGGATCCTTACTGGGAACAGCGGGATACTTACTGGGAACAATGAGATCCTTACTGGGAGCAGCAGGATCCTTACTGCGAACAGCGAGATTCTTACTGGGAGCAGTGGGATCCTTACTGGGAACAGTGGGATCCTTACTGGGAACAGCGGGATCCTTACTGGGAACAGAGGGATCCTTACTGGGAACAGCGGGATACTTACTGGGAGCAGTGGGATTCTTACTGGGAACAGCGGGATCATACTGGGAGCAGTGGGATCATACTGGGAGCAGTGGGATCATACTGGGAGCAGCGGGATCCTTACTGGGAGCAGTGGGATCATACTGGGAGCAGCGGGATCCTTACTGGGAGCAGCGGGATCCTTACTGGGAGCAGCGGGATCCTTACTTGGAACAGTGAGATCCTCATTGGGAGCAGCGGGATCCTTACTGAGAGCAATGGGACAATGATCCTTACTGGGAGCGCTGGGATATGGGGAAGGGCTCTGGGCACAAGGAGGCTCCTTCCATCCCCCTGCCCCATTCCCTGAATCTCCCTGTCCCTGCTCTCTGAATCCCATCCCCTGCTTCCCTGATTTCCCTCTCCAGGTTCCCTAAACTCTCTGCCCCATTCCCTGCATCCCCTTCCCCATTCCCTAAATCCCTCTGCCTCATTCGTTGAATCTCCCTGAATCCCATCCCCTGCTTCCCTCATTTCCCTGTCCAGATTCCCTAAACACCCGGCCCCATTCTCTAAACCCCCTGCCCCATCCCCTGCCCCTCCCGGAGTCCTCATCCCCATCCCACCCTCCCATCCCCATTCCCGCAGATCCTTCCCTTCGCTCCCAGCCCTCCCAGCCGTGTGCCATCCTCCCCCCGGCCCGTTCCCGGCCCGTTCCCGCAGCTGTCCCTCTAATCCCGGCCATCCATCGCCCCGACAGCCGGGATCCGCTCCAGGCCCGGGGCCAGCCCTGCACCTGCTCCGGGGCCGGATCCAGCCCCGCTCCTCCGGCCCTAAAAAGGCCAGGATCGGCCGCGTTCCTGCGGGACGTGTCATCCTCCCTCCCTGGGGACACGATCCCTGCTCCCGGCCCTGCCCGGAGCGGGATCCCGGCCCCGCTCGGCCCCTGGGACACCCCCGGGAGCCCGGAAGGGCCGGGGGGGCAGGAGGTGGGAAAGGAGCCGGAATTCCAGGAGTTATTCCTGGGGGATTTCCCGGCTGGGATGTGCCCTCCTCTCCAACACAATTCCTCGCCGCCCGCGGGTCCCGGAGGGATTTGGGGGTCGCCCCCGGTGCCGTTTTCCCGGGGTTTTCCCTCTCCTGCCATTCCCGACCTTCCCCCCACCCTCAGACGTGCCGGAGCTCAGGCAGCTCCTGCTAAAACCGGGAACGGGGGGGGATCGGGGGATTGACCGACGCTTGGAGAGCTCATAAACTCCCTTCCCTCGGGAAAGGGCGCTAAAAATAGCTCCGGGAGGCCGGGGAGGGATGGAGAGGCTGGAGAGGGCTGGAGAGGGCAGGAAAGGGCAGGAGGATGCTCGGGGAGGATTTTGGAAAGGCACCCGTGGGCACTGCGGGAGGCTCCATCCCAAAACCCATCCCAAACAGCCGGAATGGGGATTTGGGAATTGCTGGGGAGGGGATGGTGGGGATGTGAGACTGGGTGGAGAATGAGGAACGGGGAGGGAGGGACACGAGGGGCTGGGAGAGAGGGACACGAGGAGCTGGGAGAGAGGGACACAGGGATGGGACATGAGGAGCAGGGAGAGAGGGACACAGGGAAGGGACACGAGGAGGAAGGAGAGAGGGACTTGAGGAGCAGGGAGAGAGGGACACAGGGAACAGGGAGAGAGGGACACAGGGATGGGACATGAGGAGAAGGGAGAGAGGGACATGAGGGGCTGGGAGAGAGGGACACAGGGAACAGGGAGAGAGGGACATGAGGAACAGGGAGAGAGGGACACAGGGAAGGCACATGAGGAGCAAGGAGAGAGGGACACAAGCGGGCAGGAAGGGACACAAGGAATGGGAGGGGGCACACAAAGCAGGGATGGATCAGGGGATGCTCTCAGGTGATGCTCCAGTGATGCTGCAGTGATGCTCAGGTGCTTCTCAGGTGCTTCTCAGGTGATGCTCAGGCGATGCTGCCAGGTGATTCGCTCAGGTGTTGCTCTCTGGTGATGCTCAGGTGATGCTCAGGTGATGTTCAGGTGATGCTCAGGTGATGCTCCAGAGATGCTGCCAGGTGATGCTTTCAGGCAATGCTCAGGTGATGCTCTCAGGTAATGCTGCCAGGTGATATTCCAGTGATGCTCAGAGAATGCTCAGGTGATGCTTCCAGGTGGTTCTGTCTGGTGATGCTCAGGGGATGGTTTCAGGTGTTGCTCTGCAGCAATGTCCACATGATGCCCCCAGGTGATTCTCCCCAGGTGTTTCTCAGGTGAGGCTTGAGCGAGGCTGCAGTGATGCTCCCAGGTGGTGCTCAGGGAATGTTCCAGTGATGCTCCCAGGTACTGCTCAGGTGACGTTGTCTGCTGATGCTCTGCTCTGATGGATGGTCCCAGGTGAAGCTCAGGAGATGCTCTCAGCTGCTGCTCAGGTGATGCTCAGGTGATGTTTTCTGGTGATGCTCTCAGGTGTTTCCCAGGTGTTTCTCAGGTGTATCACAGGTGTTTCCCAGGTGCTACTCTGTGATTCTCAGGTGTTTTCCAGGTGTTTCTCAGGTGTATCACAGATGGCTCCCAGTGATTCCCAGGTGTTTCCCAGGTGTTTCCCAGGTGTTTCCCAGGTGCTGCGATGCTCTGGTGATGTTTTCTGGTGATGCTCTCAGGTGTTTCCCAGGTGTTTCCCAGGTGTTTCCCAGGTGCTGCTCTGCAATGCTCTGGTGGTGTTGTTTGGTGATGTTCAGGTGTTGCTCTCCAGCGATGATCTCAGGTTCCATTCTCAGATGTTGCTCTCTCTCTCATGATTCCTTTTCCATCAATTCCCTCTCCATGGATTCCCTCCCATGGATTCCCCCTCCATGGATTCCCTCCCACTGATTCCCTCTCTGTTAATTCCCTCTCCATCGATTCCATCCTATTGATTCCCTCTCCATGGATTTCCTCCTATGGATTCCATCCCATGGATTCCCTCTCTGTTAATTCCCTCTCCATGGATTCCCTCTCCATCAATTCTATTCCATGGATTCCTTCCCATGGATTGCCTCTCCATGGATTCCATCCCACTGATTCCATCCCATGGATTCCCTCTCCATCAATTCCATCCCATGGATTCCCTCTCCATAGATTCCATCCCATGGATTCACTCCCATGGATTCCATCTCCATGGATTCCATCCCACTGATTCCATCCCATGGATTCCCTCTCCATGGATTCCATCCCCACACAGGGAGGATCCCACGGCAGCTCCTCCTTGTAGGAGATCCCACAATCCCAATTTTCCCCTTGCTCCAGCTCCATCCCCCCGAGGGTGGCAGTGAGGGGGACTCAGGATCGGGATTAGGGATGGGATGAGCTCCCCTCAGCATTCCCGAAGGTTTGGGGCTGCTCTGGGATCACGGCTGGGACAGGCCTTGGAAAAGGGGCCCGGGAATGCTCCAGGTCCAAAGGAAGAGGTTCAGAGTCTCCTTCCTGTTCCTGCCTGCTCCTGGTTTTCCTGGGAAAGGGAAAGGGAAAGGAAAAAGGAAAGGAAAAGGAAAAGGAAAAGGAAAAGGAAAAGGAAAAGGAAAAGGAAAAGGAAAAGGAGAAAAAGTAAAATTTAAAAAAAGAGAGGAAAAGGGAAAGATAGAAGGAGGGAAAAAAGGAAAAAGAGGAAAATGTGAAAGAAAGAGGAAGGGAAAGTAGGAAAGAGAAGGAATGTCAAGGTAAGAAATAGAAGAAGAGGAGGAAAATTTTTTAAAATAAGGAAAAGGAGGAAAAGGAAAATGAGAAAGAGAGAGAAACTAAGAAAGAGAAGGAATGGGAAAGTGATGGAAAGGAAAAGGAAAAAGGAAAAGGAAACGGGAAAGGGAAAGGAAAAGGAAATGGGAAAGGAAAAGGAAAAGGAAAAGGAAAAGGAAAAGGAAAAGGAAAAGGAAAAGGAAAAGAAGAGGAAGAAGAGAAAGAAAAGAAAAAAAGAGAAATGGAAAGAACAATTATAAAGAATGGGAAAGATAAAGGGAAAGAAGGAAAAGGAACAGAAAAGGAAAAAGAGAAGGAGAAAAAGGAAGAAAGGGAGGAAAATATGGAAAAGGAAAAAATGAGAAAGAAGACAGCAGGAAAATAAGAAAGAGAAGTAGAAGGAAAGGGAGAGGGAAAGGGACGGACAAGGAAAAGGAGGAAAGGGACAGGAAAAGGAACAGAAAAAATGGAAAGGGACAGGAGAAGGAGAAGGAGGAGAAGGAAAAGGAAAAGGAAAAGGAAAAGGAAAAGGAAAAGGAAAAGGAAAAGGAAAAGGAAAAGGAAAAGGAGGAAAGCGACAGGGACAGGGACAGGGACAGGGACAGGGACAGGGACAGGGACAGGGAGCAGCTGGTTCCTGCCACCCCCATCCAAGGCCCGCACTGGCCCTGCCCGCAGCATCCCGGGATCCATCCGGGAGAGCCGATCCGGGGCACGGAGCGGGATAAATCCCATCTGCAGCAGCGCGGGATTACGGGAGCACAGCTGTTCCCGGGCTGGATGCAGATGCAGCCCCTGGATGGCGGGAACTGGGGCACCGGGACAGGGGACAGGGGGTGACAGGGGACAAACGGAGCGCTCGGCCCTGGAGACGGCCCAAATCCCTGATATCCCCATCTCCAGCAAATCTGGGATGGGAATTTTGGGAATTTCCCCAAACCCAGGCGTGGGGAAGGTGCCTCCACCCAAACGTCGTCACTGGCACAGCATTCCCAGAGATGCTGTGGCTGCCCCTGGATACCTGGAAATGTCCAAGGAAGTGTTGGAGGGAGCTTGGAACAACAATCTGGGATGGTGGAAGGAGTCGGGGTTGGAACAGGATGGGATTCGAGGTCCCCTCCCACCCAAACCACCCCATGATTCCATGATAAAGGACGCTCTGAATCCGTTCAGAGGGATTTTTATGGAAAAGGGAGGAAAAGGGGAGGGAGGCTCTTCCTGAAGTCTTGAGGCTCCAGGTGAAGCCCCTCATTCCTAAAACTCTTTCTGTGAGAGGAGTCGGGATGGGGATGGATCCAAAGCCAGGCTGGGAGAGCTGGGAATGTGCCGCTGGATCAGGGAAGGATCCAGGGAATCTTTGGAGCCTTTTCCAGAGGGAAAGGAGAGCTGGGATTTGGGCAAGGGCTGGTGGGGCAGGAGCCAGGGAATGGCTTCCAGTGGGAAAGGGGAGCTTGGGATGGTGGGATCTTGGGAAGGAATTCCTGGCTGGGCTGGAATTCTCAGAGAATCCCTGGATCCCTGGCAGTGTCCAGGGGTGGATTTGGATCACTCTGGGATCATGAGAGGTGTCAGGTTTGGAATGGGATGAGCTCTAAGCTCCCCTCCCTTCCCTCACTTTGGGACCCCACGCCCCTCCCGCTCTTCCCACCGACATTCCCCACTCCCGATTCCCACCGGGATCGCTGATCCGACCCCTCTCTCCCTGTCCCCGCAGGCTACGGGCACGCGGCGCCCAGCACGGACGGCGGGAAGGTTTTCTGCATGCTCTACGCTCTGCTGGGCATCCCGCTGACCCTGGTGATGTTCCAGAGCCTGGGCGAGCGCATCAACACCCTGGTGCGCTCGCTGCTGCGCCGCCTCAAGAAGCGCCTGGGCATGCGGCGGCCGGAGGTGTCCATGGCCAACATGGTGACCATCGGCTTCTTCTCGTGCGTCAGCACGCTCTGCATCGGCGCCGCCGCCTTCTCGCACTACGAGAACTGGAGCTTCTTCCAGGCCTACTACTACTGCTTCATCACCCTGACCACCATCGGCTTCGGCGACTACGTGGCGCTGCAGAAGGACCACGCGCTGCAGACGCAGCCGCAGTACGTGGCCTTCAGCTTCGTCTACATCCTCACGGGGCTGACGGTCATCGGCGCCTTCCTCAACCTGGTGGTGCTGCGCTTCATGACCATGAACGCCGAGGACGAGCGCCGCGACGCCGAGCAGCGGGCGCTGCTCAGCCGGGGCGCTCGCTCCGGAGCCGTGGCCGCCGTCCCCGAGGCCTCCGCGGTGGCCCCGGCCGAGAGCGGCTTCAGGAACGTCTACGCCGAGGTGCTGCACTTCCAGTCGGTGTGCTCGTGCCTGTGGTACAAGAGCCGCGAGAAGCTGCAGTATTCCATCCCCATGATCATTCCCAGGGATTTGTCCAGCTCGGACACGGGCGTGGAGCGCAGCCACTCCTCGCCCGCGCGCTGCCCCGAGACTCCGGAGCACCGGTGCTTCTGCCGCTCCCGGCGCTCCGCCATCAGCTCCGTGTCCACCGGGCTCCAGAGCCTGGCGGCGTTCCCGGGATTCGCCAAGAGACGCAGCTCCGTGTAGCCCCCAGCACACCCTCCCATCCCGGATCCCTCCTGGAGCGGGAGGAATCTGCTCCGGACTCGGGAATGACACTGGAGCAGGGTTGGCTCCGGAATGGATTTTAATTTAAAACCTCTCGGATTTTAATTTCACACACACACACACAACAAAAAAACCAAACCACTCCTTGAAAATGTGAAACTTGGGAGAGCGGGAGAGCCTCGGAATCTGGTGGGGTTTGGGGGGCAGCCTCTCCACGCTCTGGATCCTCGGGAATTCCCTGGGAAGCGCGGAGGGACCCGGCGGCCGCGGAAATCAGGCTAAGAGGGGCTTAGCCGGAGCTTTTCCGCATCAGCCGCCCGGAAAAGCAGCCGGGAGTCACGTAGGCCGCTCCAAACCCTGGGATTTGGGGCTGTCTTAACCCAAATTCGTGGCGGGGCAGAGCTGGGAGTCCTCGGGATTTAGCGGGAATCAGGCTGGCTGATCCCACGGGATTTCTGTGTCCATCCACGCCGAGGGTCCGGGGATGGGATTGTTCCCCTCAGGAAGGTGTTTGGGGGGCAGTTTGGGATATTTTCCAATGGGATCCCCATCTCCGTCCTCTCAAAGGCTCCAGGAATGGAATTATTTCCCTCAAAGCAGTTTTTTGGGGGGGCAATCCGGGATATTTTCCCATGGGATCCCCATTTCCATCCTCTCCAAGGTTCCAGAGTTGGAATTATTTCCATCAGAGTGGTTTTTTGGGGATAATCCAGGGTGTTTTCCCATGGGATCCCCATTTTCATCCTCTCTGAAGCTCTGAGGACAGAGCTGTTCCTCCTGGGAAGGTATTTGGGGAAAATCTGGGATATTTTCCCATGGGATCCCCGATCTCCACCCTCCCAAAGGCTCCAGGGATGGAATTATTCCCCTCAGGGAGGTTTTTTTTTGGGATATTTTCCCCTTGGATCCCCATCTCCATCCTCACCAAGACTCTGGGAATGGAATTTTTCCCCCAGGGAAGAATTTTAGGGACAATTATCCCCTGGGATCCCCATTCCCATCCTCACCAGGACTCCGGGGATGGAATCTTTTCCCTCAGAGAGAAATCTGGGATATTACAACACCCCTCCATCCTTCCCTCCACACCCCTTCCCGCCACCACCCTCACTCCTGGGACACTCCCGGAATTCCCTGGGATACCCCGGGGGTCACCTCTGTCACCACCACCCCAACAGGGAAGCAAAACTTCCCTCCTTTCCCATTCCCGCCCTGCCAGGGTGGAACTTTCCCCTCCCAGCACCCAAATCCCCCTCCAGGGGACACAGAGGGGACACAGGGGGGGACCCTCCTGGAGGTGGCAGGGGGGGACTTCGGGGATGTTCCGTCACCTTTCCAGAGAGGAAAAAAAAAAAAAATCCATGGATTTCTGATCCTCGAGCTGCACATTTGTGAGATTCCAGAGGATGTTTATTACCAACGGCGCTATCCGCGGAATTCCAGGAATATCCGTCGCAGAGGAGGCTCGGGGGACACTTCCTGACGATTCCAGGGAGGAATTTCTGCATCTTCCTCACCCAGGGGCGCCCGATTCCCGCCGGGAAGGGTTCCCTGGTTCTCATGCCAAAGCCGATGTGTCCCGCAGGATTCCATTCCTTGGAGAGAGAAATAAAGGATTGTTGGAAGCTCGGGAGTGTCTGGGATCTTCCCGAGGGATGTGGGGATGGGAAAGGAGGGTCCAGATCCCCTGGGACCTTGGCTTTGCTTCCTGTGAGGATTGGGAAAGGAGCATCCCGATCTTCTAGGATCTTGGCTTTGCCTCCAGAAATTCCCTTGGGATTGGGAAAGGAGGATCTCGATCTTCTAGGATTCTGACTTTGCCTCCAGTAATTCCCTTGGGATCTGGGAGAGGAGAGTTCTGATCCTGTGGGATTTCGGCTTTGCCTCCTATAATTCCCTTGGGATCGGGAAAGGAGGATCCCGATCTCCTGGGATCCTGGCTTTGGCACCAGTAATTCCCTTGGGATCTGGGAAAGGAGGATCCCAATCCTCTGGGATCTCGGCTTTGCTTCCAGAGATTTCCATGAGGATAGGGAAAGGAGGATCCCAATGCCCTGGGACCTTGGCTTTGCCTCCCTTGAGGATTGGGAAAGGAGGATCCTGATCTTCTAGGATCTTGGCTTTGCCTCCAGAAATTCCCTTGGGATTGGGAAAGGAGGATCCCAGTCCCCTGGGACCTCAGTTTTGCCTCCCATGAGGATTGGGAAAGGAGGATCCTGATCCCCTGGGATCTTGGCTTTGCTCCCAGTAATTCCCTTGGGATCTGGGAGAGGAGAGTTCTGATCCCCTGGGATCCCGGCTTTGCCTTCTATAATTCCCTTGGGATTGGGAAAGAAGGATCCCGATCCCCTGGGATCCTGGCTTTGCTGCCCGTGAGGATCTGGGAAAGGAGGATCCTGATCCTCTGGGATCTCAGTTTTGCCTCTTGTGATTTGCTTGGGATCTGGGACTGGAGGACCTCAATCCCTGGAACCTCAGATCCTTCCCTTGGGATCTGGGAAAGGAGGATCCTGATCCCCAGGTTCTTAGATCCTTCCCTTGGGATCTGCAGGGGCGGAGGGCTGGGAGAGAAGGATCCATCCATCCATCCATCCATCCATGGATCAATGGATCCACGGATCCATCCATCCATCCATCCATCCATCCATCCATCCATCCATCATCCATCCATCCATCATCCATCCATAATCCATCCATCCATCCATCATCCATCCATCCATCATCCATCATCCATCATCCATCCATCCATCCATCCACCCATCCATCCATCCATTATCCATCCATCCATCCATCCATCCATCCATCATCCATCCATCCATCCATCCATCCATCCATCCATCCATCATCCATCCATCATCCATCCATCCATCATCCATCCATCCATCATCCATCCATCATCCATCCATCCATCCATCCATTCATCATCCATCCATCCATCCATCCATCATCCATCCATCCATCCATCATCCATCCATCCGTCCATCCATCCATCCATCCATCCATCCATCCATCCATCATCCATCCATCATCCATCCATCATCCATCCATCATCCATCCATCATCCATCATCCATCCATCCAGCCATCCATCCATCCATCCATCATCCATCCATCCATCCATCCATCCATCCATCCATCCATCATCCATCCATCCATCCATCCATCCATCATCCATCCATCCATCCATCCATCCATCATCCATCCATCCATCCATCCATCCATCCATCCATCCATCATCCATCCATCCATCCATCATCCATCATCCATCCATCATCCATCCATCCATCATCCATCATCCATCATCCATCCATCCATCCATCATCCATCCATCCATCCATCCATCCATCATCCATCCATCCATCCATCCATCCATCATCCATCATCCATCCATCATCCATCATCCATCCATCATCCATCCATCATCCATCCATCCATCCATCCATCCATCCATCCATCCATCCATCATCCATCATCCATCCATCATCCATCCATCATCCATCATCCATCCATCCATCCATCCATCCATCCATCCATCCATCATCCATCCATCATCCATCATCCATCCATCATCCATCCATCCATCCATCATCCATCCATCATCCATCCATCATCCATCCATCATCCATCCATCCATCCATCATCCATCCATCCATCCATCATCCATCCATCATCCATCCATCATCCATCATCCATCCATCCATCATCCATCCATCCATCCATCCATCCATCCATCCATCCATCCATCCATGTCCATCCATCCATCCCTCCACCCTTTAACCCCATCCCATTTTCCATGCCTCAATTCCTTATGGATCCGGGATTATCCCAGTGCCAGGACACCAAGCTCAGTCCCCACCAGCATTTGGGGACACAAAACATTCCCGAGGGATCCAGAGGGATCCACAGGGATTCAGAGGAGCCTCCAGGCAGATTCCTGAGGGATTCAGGGATCCTGAGCCATTTTTTTCCCTCTTAAAGCAATTACATTTTCCCTGTCAGCCAAATCCCAAATATTTACAATCCATCGGAGCAGCTCCAAATTCCAGCCTGGCGTTGGGCGGCCGTGGGGGAAGCTCATCCCGGGAGTGGGAGGGAGGTTGTTATCCTGGTGGGAAAGGGAGGAAAAATCAGGGAAAAAAAACAGGGAAAAAAATGGAGAAAAAATCAGAGAAAAAATCGGGGGGAAAATGGGGAAAAAATCAGGGAAATCCAGGGATTATTGGGGAAAAAACCAAAGGAAAACTTGGGCCACATTTCTGTCCCCTCCACCTTTCTGTCCCTCCCCAGGGGACACATTTGGGTCCCTCCTGAGGCAAATTTCCTGTCCCCTAATCACAGCCCCATTAGGGCCACACTTTAATCCTCACTGGGGCCACATTTCTGTCCCCTCCAGGGTCACATTTTGATGTACCCCCTTTGCCACACACCTCTAGGGTGACATTACTGTCCCTCAGGGTCACATTTTTGTCCCCATCAGGGCCACACTTCCATCACACAGAGTCAGATTTCTGTCCCCTCCAGGGTCACATTTTTGTCCCCCAAGGTCACATTTTGGTGTCCTCCTCCCAGGGCCATGCTCTTGTCCCCTCCAGGGTCACATTTCTGTCCCCCAGGGTCAGATTTGGGTCCCGTCCAGGGCCACTCTTCTGTCCCCCCCAGGGTCACATTTCTGTCCCCCAGGGTCACATTTTGATGTCCCCCCAGGGTCACATTTCTCTCCCCCCCTTGCCATGCTCTTGTCCCCTCCAGGGTGACATTTCTGTCCCCCAGGGTCACATTTCTGTCCCCCCTGCCCCTCCCCCAGACAATTCCTCCCTCTCCAGTCTGCCCAACACCCCCAGGCATGGGAAGGGTTAATCCCATCCTGATCCCATCCAGATCCCATCCCAATCCCATCCTGATCAAAACCCTTGGATTGGGAATTCCCATCCCAATCCCATCCTTATCCCATCCCAATCCTTGGCTGAGCCCTTGGATTGGGAATTTCCACCCCTTGCCATGAGAAGGGACAGAAAATGGTGGGGAAAAAAAAATGGAAAAGGAATGGAAAAAGCGGTGGAAAAAAGCTGGAAAAGGGCTGGAAAAGGCATGGGAAAAAGGGGGAGAAACGGCGTGGGAAAAGGGTGGAAAAGGGAAAGAAAGGGGTGGGAAAAGGGGTGGAAAAGAAATGGAAAAAGGGTGGGAATGGGGTGGAAAAGGGATGGAAAAGGGATGGAAAGAGGGTGGAAAAGGAAGGGAAAAGAGATGGAAATTCATCACCGGCGGTGGGGAAGAGCCGTGGAGGGAAGGAGAAACTGCCTGGGATTATCCTGGGTGGGTTTATCCCAGGTTTATCCCAGGTTTATCTCAAACAGGTTTATCCTGGGCAGGTTTATCCCAGGCAGGTTTATCCTGGGCAGGTTTATCCCAGGTTTATCCTGGGCAGGTTTATCCCAGGCAAGTTTGTCCTGGTCAGTTTTATCCGGGTTTCATCCCAGTCAGATTTATCCCAGACAGGTTTACCTCTGGCAGATTTATCCCGGGTTTATCTCCGTTTATCCCAGGCAGGTTTATCCCAAATAGGTTTATCCCAGACCAGTTTCTACCGGGTTTATTTCGGACAGGTTTATCCTGGGTATATCCCAGACAGGTTTATCCCAGGTTTATCCTGGGCAGGTTTATCCTGGGTTTATCCCAGACAGGTTTATCTCAGGCAGGTTTATCCCAGACATATTTTTCCCGGGTTTATCGCAGACAAGTTTATCCTGGGCAGGTTTATCCAGGGTTTATCCCAGGCAGATTTATCCCAGGTTTATCCCAGCCATTCATCCCCAGTAGGTTTATCGCAGACAGGTTTATCCTGGGTTTATCTCAGTCAGGTTTATCACAGCCAGGTTTATCCTGGGTTTATCCCAGACAGGTTTATCTGGGTGGGTTTATCCTGGACAGGTTTACCCTGGGCAGGTTTGTCCCAGACAGGTTTGTCCTGGTTTATCCCAGGAAGGTTTATCCCGGGCAGGTTTATCCCAGACACATTTATCCCGGGTTTATTGCAGACAAGTTTATCCCGGGCAGGTTTATCGGGGGTTTATCCTGGGCTGGTTTATCCCAGATTTATCCCAGCCAGGTTTATCCTGGGCAGATTTATCCCAGACATATTTTTCCCGGGTTTATCGCAGACAAGTTTATCCTGGGCAGGTTTATCCAGGGTTTATCCCAGGCAGATTTATCCCGGGTTTATCCCAGCCAGGTTCATCCCCAGTAGGTTTATCCCAGACAGGTTTATCACAGTCAGGTTTATCCCGGGTTTATCCCAGACAGGTTTATCTGGGTGGGTTTACCCTGGGCAGGTTTACCCCGGGCAGGTTTGTCCTGGTTTATTCCAGGAATGTTTATCCTGGGCAGGTTTATCCCAGACACATTTTTTCCCGGGTTTATCGCAGACAAGTTTATCCCGGGCAGGTTTATCCGGGGTTTATCCCAGTCAGGTTCATCCCAACCAGGTTTATCCAAGACAGGTTTATCCAGGTTTTATCCCAGTCGGGTTTATCGCAGTCAGGCTTGTCGCAGTCAGGTTTATCCCGGGTTTACCCCGGGATTATCTCAGGCAGGTTTATCCCGGGTTTATCCTGGGAATGGATCCCAGTCCCGATCCCGCTCCGACAGCGCCGCCTGCCGGACGCGCGGGGCAGACACGGGGGGGACACGCGACAAGGGGGGGGTGGCACCGGGACAGGAACCCCCGGGACGGGAATTCCGGGGACAGAATTCCAGCACAGAATTCCGGGACAGAAATCCCGGGATAGAGTTCCCAGGACAGAATACCGGGACAGAATTCCCGGGACAGAATCCCTGGGACGGAATTCCCGGGACAGAATTCCAGCACAGAATTCCGGGACAGAAATCCCGGGATAGAATTCCCAGGACAGAATTCCCGGGATAAAATTCCGGGACAGAATTCCCGGGATAGAACCCCGGGACAGAATTCCTAGGACAGAATCCCAGGACAGAATCCCGGGACAGAATTCCAGGATGGAACCCAGGGACAGAATTCCCAGGACAGAATTCCAGGATGGAACCCAGGGACAGAATTCCCAGGACAGAATTCCAGAACAGAATTCCAGGATAGAACCCAGGGACAGAATTCCCAGGAGAGGACCCAGGGACAGAATTCCCAGGACAGAATCCCCAGAACAAAATCCCAGGGAGAGAATTCCCAGGGACAGAATTCCCGAGACAGAAATCCCGGCAGAGAATCCTGGAACAGAATCCCCAGGACAGAATTCCCGGGAGCAGCAGCAGCACCGGGGGGAGGGCGTGATTATGCAAATTTAGGGGCGTGGTTTCACACACGCTCCTTGTGGCTCTATGGGCGTGGCCAGATCGGTCAGAGGCGGGGTTTCCCATTTGGGGGCGTGGCCAGGGGGGTGCCCCACATTGGGCTGACGGGGGCGTGCTTGATGGGCGTGTCCTCGATGTGGGCGTGTCCCGGGTTGTGGGCGTGACTGGGGGCGTGTCCTCGGTGTGGGCCTGTCCCCTCTCTGTGGGCGTGCCCAGGGGCGTGTCCCCTTGGTGGGGGCGTGCCAGGGGCGTGTCCCTTTGGTGTGGGCGTGTCTGGGGGGCGTGTCCCCTTGGTGGGGGCGTGTCCGGGGGCGTGTCCCCGCGGACGGCGGTGCCGGGGGTGGGGGCCATGGCGTGGTCCCGGTACCAGCTGGGCCTGGCCGCGCTCATGCTCCTCACCGGCTCCATCAACACCCTGGCGGCCAAGTGAGTCCCCAAAAATCCCCCAAAATCCCCCAAAATCCCCCTGGCCCCGCCCCCCCCGGTGTCGCGGTTGTGTCCCCGTGAGTGGCCTTGGGGACCCCTCCCTGCCCCCCCCCGGGGATTTGGGGTCACCTCGGTGTCCCCACCCCAAAGTGGAGGATCCTTTTTGGGGGGGATCCGGCTCCTTTTGGGGTCGGAGAAGGAATTTGGGCTCCTCCAGCCCATTTTGGGTGGAGCCCCCCCCTCGGGTGCCCGTGCGGCTCCTCCCGCACCCCAAAATCCCGGGAAACGCGGCGGTGACGTCATTCCCAACCCGCGGCCATCCCAAAATCTGCCCGGGCAGGGCGGACCTGCCGGGCCGGCTCATCCCGGCCGATCCCAGCGGGATCCCAGCGGATCCCGGCCGATCCCAGCCCCGGAAGGGGAAACTGAGGCGGAGGGGACACGTGAGGTCCCAAAAAAGCCTCTTGCGACACCCCGGGGATGAGTCAGCCCCGAATCTCCCGGGATTGGCGGAAAACCGGGATGGGAGGGGTCCCCTGAGGGGTCGGGGACATTCCTGGCTGGATTTCGGGGGTGCCCGGGGGGCGTTTGGGGTCTGTGGAATGGGAAATCCGCATCCAAAGGGTCCTGCTTTGGCCAGAGGGTGGTTGGAGCACCCAAAACAAGGGGGATTTACCCCAAATTGGGGCTGGGGCGTCCAGCGATTTTATGGATCTGGTGGCCCTCAGGCTCCGGAGTTTTGGGACATGGGGTGTCCCGTTCCCGGTGTCCCGTTCCCGATGTCCCGTTCCCGGTGCTCCCTTCCCGGTGTCCCAATCCCGGTGTCCCATTCACTCAATCCGGGGATCTCATATCCGGATTTTTGGGACACGGGGTGTCCCAGTCCCGGTGTCCCATTCCCAGTGTCCCGTTTCCAGTTGTCACTCAATCCCGGGATCCCAGATCCGGATTTTTGGGACATGGGGTGTCCCGTTCCCGGTGTCCCGTTCCCGGTGTCTCATTCCCGGTGTCCCGTCCCGTTCCCGGTTGTCACTCAAGATCCGGATTTTTGGGACACGGGGTGTCCCATTCCCGGTATCTCGTTCCCGGTGTCCCGTTTCCGGCTGTCACTCAATCCCGGGATCCCAGATCCGGATTTTTGGGACATGGGGTGTCCCGTTCCCGATATCCCGTTCCCGGTGTCCCGTTCCCGGCTGTTACTCAAGATCCGGATTTTTGGGACATGGGGTGTCCCGTTCCCGGTGTCCCGTTCCCGGCTGTCACTCAAGATCCGGATTTTTGGGACATGGGGTGTCCCGTTCCCGGTGTCCCGTTCCCGGCTGTCACTCAATCCCGGGATCCCAGCCAGGGTTGCTCAGGCCGGGACAGCCCCGGCGGTGTCACCTTCCCTGGGGACATCCCGGCGCCGGCGGTGTCACCTGGGGGCGCTGCTGTCCCAGGGCACGGCCCCGAGTGCCGGGATTTCGGGATGATCCCGATCCCGGTCCCGATCCCGATCCTTGCCCTGACCCCTCCCAGGTGGGCCGACAACTTCAGTGCTCCCGGCTGCGATGGGACGGAGGAGCACAAATTCCAGCACCCCTTCCTGCAGGTGAGATTCCCAAATCCAGCACCCCTTCCTGCAGGTGAGATTCCCGACCCCAGCCCCATTCCCGATCCCAGCCCTGTTCCCAATTCCAGCCTCATTCCTGATCCCAACACCATTTCCTGCAGGTGAGATTCCCAATCCCAGCCCCATTCCCAATTCTAGCCCCATTCCTAATCCCAGCCCCATTCCCAATTCCAACCCCATTCCCAATTCCAATCCCGTTCCTGATTCCTGCCCCATTCCCAATCCCAGCCCTATTCCCAATTCCAACCCCATTTCTGCTTCCAACCCCATTCCACCTTCCAGCCCCAAATCCTGCAAGTCAATGCCCCCATTCCACGTCCCATCCTGCATTCCATGTCCCGTTCCCCATTCCATGTTCCATCCGCCATTCCATGTCCCATCCCCCATTCCATGTCCCATCCCCCATTCCATGTCCCGTCCCCCATTCCACGTCCCATCCTGCATTCCACGTCCCGTCCCCCATTCCATGTCCCGTCCCCCATTCCATGTCCCGTCCCCCATTCCATGTCCCATCCTGCATTCCATGTCCCATTCCCCATTCCATGTCCCATTCCCCCATTCCATGTTCCATCCCCCATTCCTACAGGCAAACCCCATTATTCCCATTCCCAACCCCAAATCCTACACTCGGACCCCATTATTCCCATTCCCAACCCCAAATCCTACACTCGGACCCCATTATTCCCATTCCCAACCCCAAATCCTACACCGGGACCCCATTATTCCCCGTGTCCCCCAGGCCGCCGGGATGTTCCTGGGGGAATTCTCCTGCCTCCCGGTGTTCTACCTGCTGCGCCTGCGGGATCGGCGCCGCGCGGATCGGGATCGGGATCGGGATCGGGATCCGGCCCCATCCCGACCCTTCAACGCCCTGCTGTTCCTGCCCCCCGCCCTGTGCGACATGGCCGGCACCAGCATCATGTACGTGGGTGAGTCCTCCACGTAATTCCCGCTTTTCTCACCGGGATCCGTGGAATCCCGTTGACCGCGGAATTTCTGGAAGCTTCCGTCGGGCCCAGAGCGCTTTTCCCGCCGTTTTTTCCCCCAGCTTTGAACATGACCAGTGCCTCCAGCTTCCAGATGCTCCGGGGCTCCCTCATCATCTTCACCGGGCTCCTCTCAGTGGCGTTCCTGGGCCGGAGGCTGGAGTGGAGCCACTGGGCGGGAATTCTGCTCACCATCCTGGGGCTGGCGCTGGTGGGACTGGCGGATCTGCGCGGGAACCCCGGCGGCACCGGGCACGGGCTGGCCGACGTCATCACGGGTATCCCGGGAATGCCAGGGCGTCCCATGGCATCGTGGGTGTCCCGGGAATGCTGGAGCAGTGGGACACGGGCTGGCATTGTCACCGGTATCCTGGGAATGCCAGGGCATCCTATGGCATCATGGGTGTCCTGGGAAGGCTGGAGCAGTGGGACACGGGCTGGCATTGTCACCGGTATCCCGGGAATGCCAGGGCATCCCGTGGCATTGCAGGTATCCCAGGAATGCCGAGGCAGAGGGACACAGGCTGACATCATCAGGGATATCCCAGGAATGCCAGGGCATCCCGAGGCATTGCGGGTATCCCGGGAATGCCAGGGCAGTGGGACATGGGCTGACATCATGGGAATCCCGGGAATGCCAGGGCATCCCAGGACATCACGGCTATCCTGGGAATGCCAGGGCAATGGGTCAGGCTTGGAATGGCAGGGTCACTCTATAGGATGGTGGGATCACTCCTTGGAATGGGAGGATCACTCCCTGGAATGGTGGGATCACTCCCTGGAATGGTGGGATCACTCCATGGGATGGGGGGATCACTCCATGGAGTTGGGGAATGGCAGGATCAGTCCATGGAATGGCAGGGTCACTCCATGGGATGGTGGGAAAACCTCTTGGAATGGTGGGATCATTCCTTGGAATGGTGGGATCATTCCTTGGAATGGTGGGATCACTCCTTGGAATGGTGGGGTCGCTCCTTGGGATGGCAAGAAAACTTCTTGGGATGGGGGTATCACTCCTTGGGATGGGGGGAAAACCTTTTGGAATGAGGGAATTTCCCCTTGGAATGACGGGATGACTCCATGGAATTGGGGTTCACTGCGTGGACTGGGGGGATCACTCCTTGGAATGGTGGGAAAACCTTTTGGAATGGGGGGATCACTCCTTGGATTGGTGGGATCACTCCTCTGAATGGGGGGATCATTCCCTGGAACGGGAGGATCACTCCTTGGAATTGGGGGATCACTCCATGGAATGGCGGGAAAACCTTTTGGAATGGGGGGATCACTCCTTGGATTGGTGGGATCACTCCTTGGAACTGGGGGGGGTCACTCCCTGGAATGATGGGATCCCTCCATGGAATGGCGAGAAAACCTCTTGGAATGGGGGGATCACTCCTTGGATTGGTGGGATCACTCCATGGAATTGGGGTTCACTCCTTGGAATGGTGGGATCACTCCTTGGGATAGTGAGATCACTCCTTGGAATTGGGGGATCACTCCATGGAATGGCGGGAAAACCTTTTGGAATGGGGGGATCCCTCCTTGGTTGGTGGGATCACTCCTCGGAATGGGGGGATCACTCCCTGGAACGGGGGGATCACTGAAGCACAAACGAGTTTCCAACATTAATTAAAGCTGGACAGGAGGGTGTTTATTACAGCACGGGCAGGAGCAGAATATTGGAATATTTTCCCAAAGCCATTCTTGGGGAGCTGCAGACTCCTGCTCTCCGTTTATCCAAAAATGTTTTACATATTCACACGGTTTTTAAGGACGTGTTATGCATATTCATCACCTGCATTATAATCAGCTGAATATTCATTAAGGCTGGGCAATTCCACTCCCTTAATTGGGTCGGTGGGTTTTGAAATGAGGGATGGGCGTACGGGAGGAAGAAAATCCTCTTCCTCACTATCCCCTGTCACTCCTAATTTTACTTTTCCTGATATTTCTGTTACTCTTTAAACAGGGTATGTGATTCCTGCTAGAGACGTTTCTAACTTAACTCCTTAATTTATTTAAAATCTTAATTAAACATGCAGTATTTCACTGTCCTAATTATATTTCCAGCCAGTCCCTTGACTCATCTGCATTTCTCAATCAGCCTAATTACATTTCCAGATGGCCTCTGGACTCATCACTCCTTGGAATGGGGGGAAAACTTCTTGGAATGGGGGGGATCACTCCTTGGAATTGGGGGGGGGCAGTCCTTGGAATTGGGGGGGGGGGGTCACTCCTTGGAATTGGGGGGTCACTTTTCCCCCATTTTCCTCCTTTCTTCCTTTTCCATTTTCCCTGTTGCTTTCCCTGTTGTCATCCCGATTTTCCCTATTGTTTTCCCTGTTGTTATCCCTGTCATTATCCCTGCTTTCCCTGTTTTCCGTTGTTTTCCCTGTTTTATCCCAATTTTCCCTGTTATTATCCCTGTTTTCCCTGTTGGTTTCCCTGTTTTCTCTGTTGTTATCCCTGTTTTCCCAATCGTTTTCCCTGTTGTCCTCCCTGTTGTTTCCTCTGTTGTTTTCCCTCTTGTTATCCCAATTTTCCCTGTTGTTTTCCCTGTTCTTTTCTCTGTTCTTTTCCCTGTTTTCCCTGTTGTTAGCCTGATTTTCCCTGTTGTTATCCCTGTTTTCCCTGTTGTTTTACCTGCTGTTTTCCCTAATCTTTTACCTGTTGTTTTCCGTTATCCCTGTTGTTTTTCCTGTTGTTTTCCCAGTTTTCCCTGTTGTTTTCCCTGTTCCTTTCTCTGTTCTTTTCCCTGTTTTCCCTGTTGTTTTCCCTGTTGTTATCTCTGTTGTTTTCCCGGTTTTCCCTGTTGTTTTCCCTGTTGTTCTCCCTGTTGTTTTTCCTGTTTTTATCCCGGTTTTCCCTGTTTTCCCAGGTGACCTCCTGATCCTGCTGGCCCAGGCCATCGTGTCCATCCAGATGGTGCTGGAGGAGAAATTCATCTTCAGCCACGACGTGCACCCGCTGCGCGCCGTGGGCACCGAAGGTCCGCGATTCCCCCAGAAATCCCGGGAATCCCCGACGGCGGGAATCCCACGGAAATCCCGTGGCTCGTCCCATGGGGATCTCCTGCAGAAATCTGGGAATTCTCAGGGATGGGAGAGGACAGGGACTGTCCCCCAGGGTGTCCCAGTAGGGTTTGCCCTCGGGAATGTTCCCAGGGATTGGGATTGGGAATTGTCCCTGCAGGGAATGTCAGCCAGGGGTGGAGAGGCTGTGCCGGCTCTTCCCGGTGGGAAATGGACCCACAGCTGGTGCTCCCGGAGCCTCTGCCCCATTCCCAGGGGATTGGGATTGAGATTGGGATTGGGATTGGGACTGGGGCCACAGCCAGCTCTCCCAGAGCCTCTGCCCCATTCCCAGGGGATTTGGGCTGGATTGGGATTGGGATTGGGGCTACAGCCAGATCTCCCAGAGCTTCTGCCCTATTCCCAGGGAATTGGGATGGGACTGGGGCTGGATTGAGATTGGGATTGGATTGGGATTGGGATTTGGATTGGATTTGGGACTGGGGCCACAGCCAGCTCTCCCAGAGACCTCTGCCCCATTCCCAGGAGATTGGGATGGGATTGGGACTGGACTGGGATCAGGATGGGTTTGGGGCCACAGCCATCTCTCACAGAGACCTCTGCCCCATTCCCAGGGGATTAGGATGGGATTGGGGCTGGATTGGAATTGGGATTGGATTGGGATTGGGATTGGGATTGGGGCCACAGCCAGCTCTCCCAGAGACCTCTGCCCCATTCCCAGGGGATTGGGATGGAATTGGGGCTGGATTGGAATTGGGATTTGGATTGGATTTGGGATTGCGGCCACAGCCAGCTCTCCCAGAGCCTCTGCCCCATTCCCAGGGGAATTCCACGGAAATTCCACTGGAGCCAATCCATGATAAAATCGGGAATTCCCTGCAGGTCTTTTCGGCTTCTCCATCCTGGCGCTGCTGCTGGTGCCGCTGTCCTTCATCCCGGCGGGGCGGCTCTCGGGGAACCCCCGCGGCGTCCTGGAGGACCCCATGGACGCCTGGTGCCAGATCCGCCGGCAGCCCCTGATCCTGGCGGCGCTGCTGGGCAACATCGGCAGCATCTCCTTCTTCAACTTCGCGGGGATCAGCGTGACGCGGGAGCTGAGCGCCACCACGCGCACGGTGCTGGACAGCCTGCGCACGCTGCTGGTCTGGGCGCTCAGCCTGGCGCTGCGCTGGGAGCGCTTCCACGCCCTCCAAATCCCGGGATTCGCCCTGCTCCTGGCCGGGGCCGCGCTCTACAACGGGCTGCACCGCGCGCTGCGGGGCGCCGGGAACACCGGGAGCGCCGGGCACAGCGGGAGCGACCCACGGGAGAGGGAAGCGCTGCTGGGAGGGGACGGAGGTGGCGGCAACATCCAGGGATGAGCGGGTGTTCCGGGATTGGCATCGCAGGATTGGGATTGGGAGTGGTCTCCGCAGGGAATTGTCAGCTGTGCCGGCTCTTCCCAGTGGGATACGGAGCCAGAGTCGGCTCTCCTGAAGCCTCTGCCCCATTCGTAGGGATTGGGGTGGAATTAGGACTGGATTGGGATTGGGATTGGGATTGGGACTGGGGCCACAACCAGCTCTCCCAGAGCTTCTGCCCCATTCCCAGCAGATTGGGGTGGAATTTGGACCGGATTGGGATTGGGATTGGGAATTGTCCCTGCAGGGAATGTCAGCCAGGGTGGAGAGACTGTGCCGGCTCTTCCCGGTGGGATACAGACCCAGAGTTGGCACTCATGGAGTCTCTGCCCGATTCCCAGCGGATTGGGATGGGATTGGGACTGGATTTGGATCGGGATGAGTTTGGGGCTGGATTGGGATGGGTTTGGGGCTGGATCCACTCCCTTCCCAACCCATGTTCCCAATAAAGCCCTCTGCCTCATTCCATGGGGATCTCCAGGGCGATCCAGCAGAAAATCGGGAAATCTCCGGGATGGCAGAGGACAGGCACTGTCCCCCAGGGTGTCCCAGCAGGAATTGCCCTCGGGAGCATTCCTAAGGGTTGGGATTGGGAATTGTCCCTGCAGGGAATGTCAGCCAGGGTGGAGAGGCTGTGCCGGCTCTTCCCGGTGGGATGCGGACCCAGAGTTGGCTCCCGTGGAGCTTCTACCCCATTCCCAAAGGATTGGGGTGGAATTAGGACTGGATTGGGATTGAGATTGGGATTGGGATTAGGATTGGGACTGGTGCCACAGCCAGCTCTCCCAGAGCTTCTGCCCCATTCCCAGCAGATTGGGGTAGAATTGGGACTGGACTGGGATTGGGATTGGGATTGGGATTGGGATTGGGATTGGGATTGGGATGGGGGCTGGACTGAGATTAGGATGGGTTTGGGGCTGGGATTAGAATTGGGATTGGGGTGGGATGGGGGCTACGGCTGGATCCACACTCCCCCAACCCATGTTCCCAATAAAGCCCCTGTGCCCATTCCATGGGGATCCTGCAGAAATTTGGGAATTCTCAGGGAATTCTCTTTGGGATCTCTCAGGGAGAGGACAGGGACTGTCCCCCAGGGTGTCCCAGCAGGATTTGCCCTTGGGAATATTCCCAAGGATTGGGATTGGGAATTGTCCCTGCAGGGAATGTCAGCCAGAGGTGGAGAGGCTGTGCCGGCTCTTCCCGGTGGGATCCGGACCCACAGCCCGTGCTCCTGGTGCCTCTGCCCCATTCCCAGGGGATCAGGATGGGACTGGGATTGGCTTGGGATTGCAATGGGTTTGGAATTGGGATTGGAATGGGCTTGAGGCTGGATCCACTCCCTTCCCCAAATCATGTTTCCAATAAAGCCCCTCTGCCCATGGCTCATTCTGTGGGGAGATCCTGCAGGAATTTGGGAATTCTCAGGAATGGCAGAGGACAGGGATTGTCCCCTAGGGTGTCCCAGAAGGAATTTTTCCCCAGGATCTCTTCCAGAGGGATCAGGACCTGGCAGTTCCTTGGCGGGGAAGCTCTTCCCTATCTCCTGAGGGGCTGGAGATCCATTCCAGGTGGGATGGGGACAGGCCCTGGCACTGGGATCCGTGTCCATGGCACTGGGACAGGCCCTGGCACTGGGATCTGTGTCCATGGGATGGGGACAGGCCCTGGCACTGGGATTTGTGTCCATGGCACTGGGATGGGGACAGGCCCTGGCCCTGGGATCCGTGTCCATGGCACTGGGACAGGCCCTGGCACTGGGATCTGTGTCCATGGCACTGGGACAGGCCCTGGCACTGGGATCTGTGTCCATGGGATGGGGACAGGCCCTGGCACTGGGATTTGTGTCCATGGCACTGGGATGGGGACAGGCCCTGGCACTGGGATCCGTGTCCATGAACTGGGACAGGCCCTGGCACTGGGATCCGTGTCCATGGCACTGCGATGGGGACAGGCCCTGGTACTGAAATTTGTGTCCCACAGGATGGGGACAGACCTTGGCACTGGGATGTGTGTCCATGGCATTTGGACAGGCCCTGGCACTGGGATCCGTGTCCATGGGATGGGGACAGGCCCTGGCACTGGGATCCGTGTCCATGGCACGGGGACAGGCCCTGGCACTGGGATTTGTGTCCATGGGACGGGGACAGGCCCTGGCACTGGGATCCATGTCCATGGATGGGGACAGGCCCTGGCACTGGGATCCATGTCCATGGCATTTGGACAGGCCCTGGCACTGGGATCCGTGTCCATGGGCTGGAGACAGGCCCTGGCACTGGGATTTGTGTCCCACAGGATGGGGACAGGTCCCCAAACCTGGGCAGCTCCTTCTGGATTCAATTTGTAAATCGATCCTGATTCCTCAACTCCACAATGACTCAATTGTGGAAAATTCCGAGGCTGTTTTTCCTCCCTTTTCCCACAGGATGATCCCAAAAAACTCCGTAGGCAGTTCCAGGGTGTTCAGCTCTACCTTTATTTTCCGTTTGGGGCCCAGCAGGGTCCTGGCAGCAGGAAGGGTCAGGAGGGGAGAGGTGGCAGCGATGCTGAGAATTCCCCCCGGGAAGGGGGATCCGGAGGGGCGGCAGCGGCGGCATCGCCCGGCTACTCTCTGGAAATGAGGGAAAAATCCGGGATCAGCCCTCTGTTATCCCTCAGGGGGGGTTTTTGGGAGGGTCCCACGGGACTCACACGGCGTTTTCCTTGAAGCGCTGCAGCGCCTGCTGGGCCACGTTCTCCATGAACCGGGGGTCGTCCCAGGGGATGTCCCCGGGCACGGTCAGCGCCAGCGGCTCCGAGTCGAAGAGCTGCACCGTCACCTGCGTGTCCGGCGGCACCGAGGGGTCCTCGGCGTTCGGAGCCTTGGACAGCACCTGGAATGGGCACCGGGGTCATCCCGTGGGAAATTCTGCGTTTCTGAGGCGGGGACGGCCGCGGGAGAGCCCCAGGCGGGCCCCTGACCTTGGCTCCCGTCCCGGCATCCGGCTCTGCCAAGAGATTCCCGGCCGGAGCACAAAGAGCCCTTTGTGGCCCTGTCCCACTTTCTGCCTTCCCGCCCCCGTTCCCGGCCCCGATCCCAGCCCCATCCCGCCCGGCCTCACCGTGGTGACCTGCAGGAAGCCGTCGGAGCCCATGGAATAGTTGGCCAG
>JANCRA010000161.1:552703-626877 GCA_024362935.1 Setophaga petechia
GACAAAAGGTGGGGGGAAAGTGGGGGGAAAGTGGGGGAAAAGTTGAGGAAAAGTGGATGGAAAAGGGGAGGAAAAGTGGAGGAAAAAGGGGAGGAAATATCCGGGGGAAAGCGGGGGGAAATATTGGGGGGAAAAATTGGGGGGAAAATTGGGGGGAAATGGGGAAAAATTGGGGAAAAGTGGGGGGAAATTGGGGCAAAGGGGGGGGGAAATTGGGGCAAAGTGGGGGGAAATAGGGGGGGGAAGTTAGGAAAAATTGGGGAGAAATGGGGGGAAATTGGGGAAAAAAGGGGGAAAATACAAGGAAAAGATGGGGGAAATTGGGGGAAAGGTGGGGGAAATATCAGGGGAAAATGGGGGAAAATTGGGGGTGAAATGGGAGGGAAAATGCGGGAAAAAATGGGGGAAATACAAGGAAAAGATGGGGAAAAGAAGGGGAAAAATAGAGAAAATTTGGGGGAGAAACAGGGGGAAAAGTGGGGGGATAGTGGTGGAAAAAGGTGGGGAAAGCAGGAAAAATATGGGGGAAAATGTGGGGAAAAGTGGGGGGAAATTGGAAAAAAATTTTCGGGAAGTATGGAAAAATTGGTGGAAAATTGGGGGGAATTGGGGGAAAGGGGGGAAAAGTGGAGGGAAATTGGTGGGAAAGTGGGGAAAAGATGGGGTAAATTGGGGGGAAGGAGGGGAAAAATTTGGGGAGAAGTGGGGGAAATTGGGGGAAAAGTGGAGGGAAATATCAGGGGGAAATTGGGGGAAAATTGAGGGAAAAGTTGGGGGAAAATGAGGAGAAAATGGGGAAAATTCTCGGGAAAATAGGGGGAAAATTACCCTCCCTCCCCAAACCCCCCCCAAAATTAAAACCTGTGACCCCAGCACTGTCCCCAACCCCCCAAAATGAGATCACATGACTCTCCCTCCTCAAACCCCCGAAATTTAACCCCAAACCCCCCAAATTTAACCCCAACCACCCTAAATCTAACCACAAACCCTCCCAAATTTAACCCCGAACCCCCCAAATTTTTAACCCCAAACCACGGAAATTTAACCCCAAACCCCCCAAATTTAACCCCAAACCCTCCCAAATTTAACCCCAACCCCCCCAAATTTCCCTCCTCTCACCTCGGAGCTCCCCGGGGGGCAGCAGCGCCTGCGCCCCCCCTCAGGGCCAGGAGCGCCAGCAGCGACAGCGACAGCGACAGGGACAGCGCCATGGCCTGGGGACAGCGACAGGGACAGCGTGAGGGGACAGGGACAGGGGACAGCGACAGGGACAGCGCCATGGCCTGGGGACAGCGACAGGGACAGCGTGAGGGGGACAGGGACAGGGGACATGGTCTGGGGACAGAGACAGGGACAGGGGACAGGGTGAAGGGACAGGGACATGGCCTGGGGACAGCGCCAGGGTCAGGGGACAGTGAGAGGGACAGGGTCAGTGACAGCGCCATGGCCTGGGGACATGGACAGGGTGAGGGACAGCGAGAGGGACAGGGACAAGGGACAGTGACAGGGACAGTGCCATGGTCTGGGGACAGGGACAGGGTGAGGGACAGGGACAGGGGACAGTGATAGCGCCATGGGTCTGGGGACAGGGACAGGGAACAGGGACAGAGGGGTCAGGGGACAGCGACAAGGGCATGGGGACAGCGACCATGGTCTGGGGACAGGGACAGGAGGACACAGGGATGGGGACAGGGGGCTCAGGAGGCGACAGCAACAGGGGGGGGACAGGGGGGACAGGAGGGACAGGGTGGCACGGGGGGGGCCAGGGGCATGGGGCTGGGGGACCGGGGACAGGAGGGGGACAGGAACAGGGACAGGGACGGGGACAGGGGTGTCAGAGGGGGACAGGGACAGAGGGGGACAGGGGGACAGAGATGGGGATGGGACAACAGGGGGGAGGGCAGGGAGGGGACAGGGACAGTGCCATGGTCTGGGGGAGGGAACGGGGGACAGGGACAGGCATGGGGACAGGGACAGGGAGGTGACAGGGACGGGGGGGGACAGGGGGGGGAACAAGGGACAGGAGGGGACAGAGGGGGACAGGGGGGGACAGGGACGGGGGGGGACAGGGACAGGGGGGGTGACAGGGACAGGAGGGGACAGAGGGGGACAGGGGGGGGACAGGGGGGGGGACAGGGACAGGGGGGGGGACGGGGACAGGGACAGGGGGGACAGGGACAGGGGGGGGGACGGGGACAGGGACAGGGGGGACAGGGACAGGGGGGGACAGGGGTGACAGGGACAGGGGGGGACAGGGCCGGGCCCGCCCCTCCCCCACCCTCACGGGGCTGTGACTCATCCCCTCCCCCCCCGCCCCGCCCCCCCCAAACCAAACAAACCCAGAAACGGGGGGGGGGGAGGGGCACGGGGGGGGGGGGGGTTAAAGGGTTCGGGGGGGTTCGGGGGGGGGGGGGAGGTGGATTTAGGGGGGCACTGGGGGGGTTCGGAAGGTTTGGGGGGCACTGAGGGCGTTCAAAAGGTTTTTGGGGGAGATTTGGGGGGGCACTGGGAGGTTCGGGGGGGCAATGGGGAGTCCAGAAGGTTTTGGGGGGGCATTGGGGAGGTTTTAGGGGGCACTGTGGGAATTTGGGGGTGGCACTGGGGGGGGTTCAGAAAGTTTTAGGGGGGGGTTAGAGGGTTTGGGGGGGGTTTAGGGGGACACTGGGGGGGTTTTAGGGGGCACTGAGGGGTTTGGGGGGGGGCACTGGGGGGGTTCGGAAGGTTTTGGGGGGTTTGGGGTGGAACTGGGGGGGTTTGGGGGAGTTCAGAAGGTTTTGGGGGGGTACTGGGGGGGTTTGGGGGGCACTGCGGGGGTTCCAGAAGGGTTTGAGGGGGTTTGGGGGGCACTGGGGGGGGCTTAGAGAGTTCTGGGGAGGTTCCAGAAGGTTTTGGGGGGCACTGGGGGGGGGGTACAGAAGGTTTGGGGGGGTTCAGAGGGTTTTGAGGGGTTTGGGGGGCACTGGGGGGGTTTGGGGGGGTCCTTGGGCACGGGGGGGGGTCTCTGGGTATTGAGGGGGTTTAGGGGGGCACTGGGGGGGGCTTAGAGAGTTCTGGGGAGGTTCCGGAAGGTTTTGGGGGGCACTGGGGGGGTACAGAAGTTTTGGGGGGGTTTGGGGGGGCACTGGGGGGGTTCAGAAGGTTTTGGGGGGCACTGGGGTGTTTGGGGGGGTTTCAGAAGGTTTTGGGGGGTTTGGGGGACACTGGGGTGGTTTTAGGGGGGCACTGAGGGGTTTTGGGGGCACTGGGGGGGTTCAGAAGGTTTTGGGGGGGTTTGGGGGGCACTGGGGGGGTCAGAAGGTTTTGGGGGGCACTGGGGTGTTTGGGGGGGTTCGGAAGGTTCAGGGGGGCACTGAGGGGTTTTGGGGGTGCACTGGGGGGGTTTAGGGGGGCCCCGGCCGTGCGGAATTCCCCGGGCGGGGTCCAACCCCAAACCCCCCCCAGGATGAAGGAGCGGCCCCGGGTCCCCCCCCCGTGGGAGCCGCCGCCTCCTCCGGGATTGTGCAATGCCCAAATTAAACACAAACACACCCAAAAAAATCCAAATAATCCGAATTTGAAAAAACAAACCCAAATAGAACCCAAATAAACCCAAATAAAACCCAAATAAACCCAAATAAATCCAAAATAATCGAAATAAAACCAAATTAATTCAAATTAAAAAAACAAACCCAACCCAAATAGAACCCAAATAAATCCAAAATATTCCAAACGAACCCAAATTTAAAAATCCAAACCCAAATAGAACCCACATAGAACCCAAACAAAACCCAAATAAACCCCAAATAAACCCAAAATAAATCCAAATAAATCCAAATAAAACAAAATTAATCCAAATTAAAAAACCAAACCCAAATAAAACCCAAAGAAAACCCAAATAAACCCAAATAAAACCCAAATAAACCCCAAATAAAACTCAAATAAATCCAAAATAATCCAAATAAAACCAAATTAATCCAAAATTTAAAAAAAACCAAGCCCAAATAAAACCCAAATAAACCCAAATAAAACCCAAATAAACCCCAAATAAAACCCAAATAAACCCCAAATAAATCCAAATAAAACCAAATTAATCCAAATTAAAAAACCAAACCCAAGTAAAACCCAAATAAAACCCAAATAAACCCAAATAAAACCCAAATAAACCCCAAATAAAACCCAAATAAATCCAAAATAATCCAAATAAAACCAAATGAATCCAAAATTTAAAAAAAAACCAAGCCCAAATAAAACCCAAATAAACCCAAATAAACCCAAATAAACCCAAATAAACCCCGAATAAATCCAAAATAATCCAAATAAAACCAAATGAATCCAAATTTAAAAAAACAAACCCAAATAAAACCCAAATAAACCCAAATAAAAGCGAAATAAAACGCAAATAAACCCAAATAAAACCCAAATAAATCCCAAAAAATCCAAATAAAGCCAAATTAATCCAAATTATAGAAACCAAACCCAAATAAAACCCAAATAAAACGCAAATAAACCCCAATAAAAGCTAAATTAAACCCAAATAAAGCCCGAATGACGCCGGCCCAGCCCCCCCCCCCCCGGCCTTGTGCAATGCGGGCCCCGCGGGGCGACACCGCCGGAAACAGACCGGGAACCGAAACAGCCCAAAAACCGCGAAAACTGCACCAAAAACAGCCCAGAAATGCAAAAAAACAGCCCCAAAAACCAGCCCAAAACACAGCCCAGAAACACAGCCCAGAAACTCAAAAAACAGCCCCAAAACACAGCCCAGCAACACAACAAACAGCCCCCAAAACAGCCCAAAACCACAAAAAACAGCCCAAAAACACAGCCCCAAACACAGCCCCAAACACGGCCCAAAAACCAAAAAAAACCAGCCCCAAAACACAGCCCCAAATCACAAAAACACAGCCTAAAACACAGCCCAAAACCACAAAAAACAGCCCCAAAAAAACAGCCCCAAAACCCCAAAAACACAACCCAGAAACCCAAAAACACAGCCCCAAAACCACAGCCCAAAATCCCAAAAACACAGCCTAAAACACAGCCCAAAATCCCAAAAACACGGCCTAAAACACAGCCCAAAAATCCAGCCCAGAAACCCAAAAAAAAAACCAGCCCAAAAACCCAAAAACACAACCCAAGAACCCAAAAACACAGCCCAAAACCACATCTCAAATCCCAAAACACAGCCCCAAAACAAACCCCAAAACCCCAAAAAACAGCCCAAAACCACAGCCCCAAAACACAGCCCAGAAACTCAAAAAACAGCCCCAAAACACAGCCCAGCAACACAACAAACAGCCCCCAAAACAGCCCAAAACCACAAAAACAGCCCAAAAACACAGCCCCAAACACAGCCCCAAACACGGCCCCAAAAACCAAAAAACCAGCCCCAAAACACAGCCCCAAATCACAAAAACACAGGCTAAAACACAGCCCAAAACCACAAAAAAACAGCCCCCAATAAACAGCCCGGAAACAGCCCCAAAAAACAGCCCCAAAACCCCAAAAACACAACCCAGAAACCCAAAAAACACAGCCCCAAAACGCAGCCCAGAAACGCAAATAAACAGCCCCAAACCACAGCCCAAAATCCCAAAAACACAGCCTAAAACACAGCCCAAAACCACAAAAAACTGCCCGGAAACAGCCCCAAAAAAACAGCCCCAAAACACTGCCCAAAACCCCAAAACCACAGCCCAGAAACCCAAAAACACAGCCCCAAAACGCAGCCCAAAATCCCAAAAACACGGCCTAAAACACAGCCCAAAAATCCAGCCCAGAAACCCAAAAAAAAAACCAGCCCAAAAACCCAAAAACACAACCCAAGAACCCAAAAACACAGCCCAAAACCACAGCTCAAATCCCAAAACACAGCCCCAAAACAAACCCCAAAACCCCAAAAAACAGCCCAAAACCACAGCTCAAAACCAAAAACACAGCCCCAAAACCACAGCCTAGAAACCCAAAAAACAGCCCAAAACCCCAAAATAAAAAACCAGCCCAAAACCCCAAAAACACAGCCCCAAAACACAGCCCAAATCCCAAAACACAGCCCCAAAAAACAGCCCTGAAACCCAAAAAACAGCCCCAAAAACACAGCCCCAAAACCCAAAAAACAGGCCCAAAACACAGCCCCAAATCACAAAAACACACCCCAAAAACACAACCTAAAACCCCAAAAAAAACCAGAGGCCAAAACCCCAAAAACAGAGCCCAAAAACCCAAAAGCACAGCCCCAAAACACAGCCCAAAAACCCCAAAAACCAGCCCAAAACCACAGCCCAAATCCCAAAACACAGCCCCAAAACACTGCCCAAAAACCCCATCCCACATCCCCTCAAATCCCAAATAATTCTCCCATCCCAAATAACGCCTCCCAAATCCCCCCAAAAAATCTGAAATTCCAAAACCCCCGTCCCAAACACCCCCCCCAAATCCTAAAAAAACCCATCCCAAATCCCAAATAACCCCCTTTACACCCCAAAAACCCCATCCCAAATCCCAAAAACCCCATCCCACACCCCAAAAACCCCATCCGCATCCCAAACATTCCCCCATCCCAAATAACCCCCTCAAATCCCAAATAACCCCCCTACACCCCAAAACCCCGTTCCCCCAGCCCAAAAACGCCATCCCAAATCCCAAACAATCCCCCCAAATCCTAAAAATCCCTGTCCCATATCCTAAAAAAACCTCATGGCACATCCCAAGGAACTCCTCATCCCAAATCCCAAATCCCCACTGCATCCTAAATAACCCCCCAATCCCAAATCCCTCCCATCCCAAATCCCAAATCCCAAATGACCCCCCTGCATCCCAAATAATCCCAAATCCCAGATCACCCCCCTGCATCCCAAATAATCCCAAATCCCAAATGAACCCCCCCTGCATCCCAAATAATCACAAATCCCAAATGAACCCCCCCTGCATCCCAAATAATCACAAATCCCAAATCACCCCCATCCCAAATCCCAAATGACCCCTCCTGCCTCCCAAATAATCCCAAAATCCCAAATGACCCCCCCCTGCATCCAAAATAATCCCAAATCACCCCTGCATCCCAAATAATCCCAAATCCCAAATCACACCCCATCCCAAATCCCAAATGACCCCCCCCTGCATCCCAAATAATCCCAAATCCCAAATGAACCCCCCCTGCATCCCAAATAATCCCAAATCCCAATTTCCACCCCTCCCAAAATAACCCTCCCCAATCCCAAATCCCCCCTCCATCCCAAAATAACCCCACACACCCCCAAATCCCAAATAACCCCCCTGCACCCCAAATTATTTGCATACCTCAGATCCCGAATAACTTCCCCCAAATCCCAAATCACTCCCCCCCCCGCATCTCAAATCCCAAATAAAACCTCCCCCCCCCGAAATCCCAAATCCCCCATAATCGCCCCAAATCCCCCATAATCGCCCCAAATCCCCGCTCGGTCCTGCCCGGCGCGGGGAATTGTGGGAAATTCCCGCCGAGCATCCGCCCGGTCCATCCCCACCCCCACCCCAAAAAACCGCCCGGGGGGACCCCAAAACTGCGGGGGAAAAGGGGGAAAAATGGGAAAAAAGGGGGGGAAAGGGGGGAAAAGGGGATTTGGGGGTTCAGGATTTGGGATTGGGGCTCGGGGATTTGGGATTTGGGGATTCGGGATTCGAGGACTTGGGGTTTTGGGGGTTTGGGATTGGGGGTTCGGGGATTTGGGATTTGGGGATTCGGGATTCGAGGATTTGGGGTTTTGGGGGTTCAGGGATTTGGAAAATTTGAGGGTTTGGGTGTTCAGGGATTTGGAAATTTGGGGGTTCGGGGTTATGGGGATTTGGGGTTCAGGGATTCGGGGTTTGAGGACTTGGGGTTTGGAAGTTCAGGGAGTTTTGGGATTTGAGGTTTTGGGGTTCAGGGATTCGGGGAGTTCCGGGATTTGAAAAATTGGGGTTTCGGGAATTTAGAGTTTGGGGATTCAGGGATTTGGAATTCGGTTCGAGGATTTGGGGGTTCGGGGGATTTGGGGGTTCGGAGATTTGGGGGTTTTAGGGCTCGGGGTTCAGGAAATTTGGATTCGGGGATTCAGAGTTCGGGGATTTGGGGTTCAGGGATTTGGGGGTTCGGGAGTTCGAGGATTTGGGGATGGGAGTTCAGGGATTCGGGGGTTCGGGGATTCAGAGATTTGGGATTCAGGGATTCGGGAAATTGGGGGTTCGGGGATTTGGGGGTTCGGGGACTTGGGGGGTCCGAGAGTTCGGGGATTTGGGGATGGGGGTTCAGGGATTCGGGGATTTAGAGATTTGGGATTTTGGGATTTGGGGGTTCGAGGATTCGAGGTTCAGGGATTTGGGGATTCGGGGATTCGAGGTTCGGGATTTGGAGGTGCCGGGATTCGGGGATTTGGAGATTTGGGATTCGGGGGTTCGGGAATTTAGGGGTTCAGGGATTTGGGGTTTGAGGGTTCGGGGTTCAGGGATTTGGGGGTTCGGCATTCAGGGATTTGGGGTTAGGGAGTCCGAGGTTCTGGGATTCGGGATCTGGGGGTTCGGGGGTTCGAGGATTCGGGGGTTTGGGGATTCGAGGTTCGGAGGTTTGGGGTTCGGGGGATTTGGGGTTTGAGGGTTCGGGATTCAGGGACTTGGGATTCGGGGATTCAGAGTTTGGGGGTTTGGGGGTTCGGGGATTCGGGATTCAGGGATTTGGGGTTAGGGGGTCCGAGGTTCGGGGATTCGGGATCTGGGGGTTCGGGGGTTCGAGGATTCGGGGGTTTGGGGTTCGGGATTTGGGGGTTCGAGGTTCGGGGGTTCGGGGTTTGGGGGGTTCGGGGTTGCCGCAGTCCCGTACCCGCAGTCCCGCTCCGGTGCCGGTGCCGGGGCCGGGGCCGCTCCGGTGCCGCTTTATGCCCGGGCCGGTCCCGGTCCCGCCCCCGTTCCCGCTCCCGTTCCGCTCCCGGAGCTTTCTGGAACGGCCCCGGCACCGCCCCGGCCTGGCCGCGGGCCCGGGGCTTCGCTAATTAATTAGTGTATCCGTTAATTAACTCCCGGCACCGCCCCCGGCCCGGCCTGGCCGAGGGCCCGGGACTGCCCCGCCCCGGAGGGGTCCGCTAATTAATTAATGTATTCGTTAATGAACTCCCGGAACTGCCCCGGGGATTGCCGACCCACACCGAGGAAGTTCGCAAATTAATTAATTTGTTAATTAATTCCCGAGCCGGCCCGGGGGGAGGGAGTTCGCAAATATTAATGAATTAATTAATTAATTCCAGAGGCGGCCCAGTCCAGGGGGGGTTCGCAAATTCTTTAATTAATTTATTTATTTATTGCTTCCCCGAACTGCCCCGGGGATTTCCGCCCTGCCGCGAGGGGCGGGGATGGTTTCGCAAATTTATTAATTCATTAATTAATTAAATCCCGGAAGTGCCCCGGGGATTCCCGACACGGCCCGGGGGGGGGGGGGGGGGGAGTGAGTTCACAAATATTAATTAATTTATTAATTAATTCCCAGCCTCCTTCCCTTGGGGGTGGGCGGGGCCAGGGTTGGGTTTTGCCCCGCCCCCAAAACAGCCCCGGGTCCCCCCCGGGACCCCGAATTCCAAGGGGGGAAACTGAGGCACAACCGCCCCCCCTTCCCTATCCGGGATATCCCAAAATTCCCGTCCCAAATTCCCGGTCCCAAATTCTCCCCCCGAATTCCCGTCCCAAATTCTCCCCCCGAATTCCCGCCCCCAAATTCCCGGCCCCCCCCAAATTCCCGGTCCCAAATTCTCCCCCCGAATTCCCGGTCCCAAATTCCCCCCCCCAAATTCCCGTCCCAAATTCCCGCCCCCCCCCGAATTCCCCGCCCCCAAATTCCCGCCCCCCCAAATTCCCGGTCCCAAATTCTCCCCGCGAATTCCCCGCTCCTTCCTGGAACTGCGCATTCCAGGGGGAAACTGAGCCACAGCCCCCTGCATCATTCTGGAAACCCCGGAAATTCTCCCCCCGCCCCACCCCCGCCAAATTCCCGCCCCCAAATTCCCGCCCCAAATTCCCCGCCCCCAAATTCCCACCCCAAATTCCCGCTCGTTTCTGGAGCTGCCGCATTCCAGGAGAGAAACTGAGGCACAAATCCCCCCGCTCCTCATCCTCGGACCCTTCCCCAAATTCCCACCCCAAATTCCCGCTCCTTCCTGCGCCATTCCAGGGGAAACTGAGGCGCAGCTCACCCCCCCCCATCCTGGGATTCCCCCCAGATTCCTACTCCAAATTCCCACCCCAAATTCCCGCTCCTTCCTAGAGTTGCCATTCCTGGGGAAACTGAGGCACAGCCCCCTACATCATTCTGGAATTTCCCCCCAAATTCTCACCCCAAATTCCCACTCCTTTCTGCGGCATTCCAGGGGAAACTGAGGCACATCTCACCCCCCCTATCCGAAATTCCCACCCCAAATTCCCACCCCAAATTCCTTTCTCCTTCCAGGAGCTGCCGCATTCCAGGGGGGGGAAACTGAGGCACAACCCCCGCTCCTCATCCTCGGACCCCCTCAAATTCCTGACCCTAATTCCCGCTCGCTCCTGTCGCATTCCAGAGGGGAAACGGAGGCACAAATCCCCCCTCTTCATCCTCGGACTCCCCCCAAATTCCCACCCCCAAATTCCAGCCCCCAAATTCACCCCCGGAATTCCCGCTCCTTCCTGCAGCTGCAGAATTCCAGGGGGGAAACTGAGGCACAAATTCCCCCCCGTCATCCTCGGACCCTTCCCCAAATTCCCACCCCCAAATTCCCGCTCCTTCCTAGAGTTGCCATTCCTGGGGAAACTGGGGGGACAGCCCCCTACATCATTCTGGAATTTCCCCCCAAATTTCCACCCCCAAATTTCCCGCTCCTTCCTGCGGCATTCCAGGGGAAACTGAGGCACAGAGGCACAGCTCCCACCTCCCCATCCTATGACGCCCCCCCTCAAATTCCCCGCTCCTTCCTAGAGTTGCCATTCCTGGAGAAACTGGGGGACAGCCCCCTACATCATTCTGGAATTTCCCCCCAAATTTCCACCCCAAATTCCCGCTCCCTTTCTGCGGCATTCCAGGGGAAACTGAGGCACATCTCACCCCCCCCTATCCTATGAACCCCCGAAATTCCCACCCCAAATTCCCACCCCAAATTCCTTCTCCTTCCAGGAGCTGCCGCATTCCAGGGGGGAAACTGAGGCACAACCCCCGCTCCCTATCCCAGGACCCCCTCAAATTCCCGACCCTAATTCCCGCTCGTTCCTGCCGCATTCCAGGGGGGAAACTGAGGCACAAATCCCCCCTCTTCATCCTCGGGACTCCCCCCAAATTCCCACCCCAAATTCCAGCCCCAAATTCACCCCCGGAATTCCCGCTCCTTCCTGCAGCTGCAGAATTCCAGGGGGGAAACTGAGGCACAAATTCACACCGCTCCTCATCCTCGGACCTTCCCCAAATTCCCACCCCAAATTCCCGCTCCTTCCTAGAGTTGCCATTCCTGGGGAAACTGAGGCACAGCCCCCTACATCATTCTGGAATTTCCCCCCAAATTCCCGCTCCTTCCTTCAGCTTCCTGGGGAAACTGAGGCACAAACACTCCCCTTCCTCATCCTCGGCCTCCCCACAAATTCCCACCCCCAAATTCCCGCTCCTTCCTGCGGCATTCCAGGGGAAACTGAGGCACAGAGGCACAGCTCCCACCTCCCCATCCTATGACGCCCCCCCCTCAAATTCCCGCTCCTTCCTGGAGCTGCCATTCCTGGGGAAACTGAGGCACAGCCCCCCTATATCATTCTGGAATTTCCCCCCAAATTCCCGTCCCCAAATTCCCACTCCTTCCTGCGGCATTCCAGGGGAAACTGAGGCAAAAGCCGTCCCGCCCCATCCTGTGGGGTCCCCAACAAATTCCCACTCCAGATTCCCGCTCCTTCCTGGAGCTCCAGCACTGCGGGGGAAACTGAGGCACCAATTCCTCCCTCTCATCCTCGGATCCCCCCCAAATTCCAGCCCCAAATTCCCGCTCCTTCCCGCGGCATTCCAGGGGAAACTGAGGCACAAATTCCCCCTCCTCATTCTCGGACCCTCCCCCAAATTCCCGCCCCCAAATTCCCGCTCCTTCCTGGGACATTCCTGAGGAAACTGAGGCACAGCCCCCGACATCATTCTGGAATTCCCCCCAAATTCCCGCCCCCAAATTCTCGCTCCTTCCTGCGGCATTCCAGGGGAAACTGAGGCACATCTCACCCCCCCTATCCTATGAACCCCCCGAAATTCCCACCCCAAATTCCTTTCTCCTTCCAGGATCTGCCGCATTCCAGGAGGGAAACTGAGGCACAACCCCCGCTCCCTATCCCAGGATCCCCTCAGATTCCCGACCCTGATTCCCGCTCGTTCCTGCCGAATTCCAGAGGGGGAAACTGAGGCACAAATCCCCCCTCTTCATCCTCGGACTCCCCCCAAATTCCCACCCCAAATTCCAGCCCCAAATTCACCCCCCGGAATTCCCGCTCCTTCCTGCAGCTGCAGAATTCCAGGGGGGAAACTGAGGCACAAATCCCCCCGCTCCTCATCCTCGGACCTTCCCCAAATTCCCACCCCAAATTCCCGCTCCTTCCTAGAGTTGCCATTCCTGGGGAAACTGAGGCACAGCCCCCCTACATCATTCTGGAATTTCCCCCCAAATTCTCACCCCCAAATTCCCGCTCCTTTCTGCGGCATTCCAGGGGAAACTGAGGCACATCTCACCCCCCCCTATCCTATGAACCCCGAAATTCCCACCCCAAATTCCCACCCCAAATTCCTTTCTCCTTCCAGGATCTGCCGCATTCCAGGAGGGAAACTGAGGCACAACCCCCGCTCCCTATCCCAGGACCCCCTCAGATTCCCGACCCTAATTCCCGCTCGCTCCTGCCGCATTCCAGAGGGGAAACTGAGGCACAAATCCCCCCTCTTCATCCTCGGACTCCCCCCAAATTCCCACCCCAAATTACCGCCCCCAAATTCACCCCCGGAATTCCTGCTCCTTCCTGCAGCTGCAGAATTCCAGGGGGGAAACTGAGGCACAAATTCACACGCTCCTCATCCTCGGACCTTCCCCAAATTCCCACCCCAAATTCCCGCTCCTTCCTAGAGTTGCCATTCCTGGGGAAACTGAGGCACAGCCCCCTACATCATTCTGGAATTCCCCCCAAATTCCCGCTCCTTCCTTCAGCTTCCTGGGGAAACTGAGGCACAAACACTCCCCTTCCTCATCCTCGGCCTCCCCACAAATTCCCACCCCAAATTTCCCGCTCCTTCCTGCGGCATTCCAGGGGAAACTGAGGCACAGAGGCACAGCTCCCCACCTCCCCATCCTATGACGCCCCCCCCCTCAAATTCCCGCTCCTTCCTGGAGCTGCCATTCCTGGGGAAACTGGGGGACAGCCCCCTACATCATTCTGGAATTTCCCCCCAAATTCCCGTCCCCAAATTCCTGCTCCTTCCTGCGGCATTCCAGGGGAAAACTGAGGCAAAAGCCGTCCCGCCCCATCCTGGGGTCCCCAACAAATTCCCACTCCAGATTCCCGCTCCTTCCTGGAGCTCCAACACTGCGGGGGAAACTGAGGCACCAATCCCCCCCTCTCATCCTCGGATCCCCCCCAAATTCCAGCCCCAAATTCCCGCTCCTTCCCGCGGCATTCCAGGGGGGAAACTGAGGCACAAATTCCCCCTCCTCATTCTCGGACCCTCCCCCCAAATTCCCGCTCCTTCCTGGGACATTCCTGGGGAAACTGAGGCACAGCCCCCGACATCATTCTGGAATTCCCCCCAAATTCCCGCCCCAAATTCCTTCTCCTTCCTGCGGCATTCCAGGGGAAACTGAGGCACAAACACTCCCCCCCACACATCCTGGAACCCCCCCCAAATTCCCACTCCTTCCTGCCGCATTCCTGGGGAAACTGAGGCACAGCCTCCCCCATACTGGGATCCCCCAAATTTCCATTAATTCTCTTAAGTACTGTGTTAAATATAGTTTTATGTTATAAAAATTGTTAAAATAGAAACTGTGCTATCTAAGATGCTTTGTTTAACAGAAAGGCCTCGCAGCGAGATAGCAGCCCCAGGACACCTGAATCTTTCAGAGAAAGGGAATTTATTGCCCCATTATCAGAAGAAACGAACTTCTTCCTGCCTTGAAGGCGCTGTCAGGATTAGAAGGAAGAAGTTGGCACTGCCCAGACAGAATCCTGTGTTTTGAATGGAATTTATGCATCATGGATGAGGTGTATGAACATGCAACAGGCTGTTGTTCTTAAGGGTTAATCCTTTGTTAACTGTGTCCTTTTTCGGGCTCGTGATGCCCAGAAAAAGGTACCCGGACATCCATAACTCTTTGCTTTTATTGTCTCATATTGTCCTGATTTAAATTGTCCAAATTATGATGACTGTAATTGTATTACTATTTTTATAACCATTTTATTGCTATTAAACTTGTAACAATTTCAAAAGCAAGTGATTGGCGTTTTTCACACTTGTAACCCTAACAGCGCCTTCAAGGGCAGGAAGAAGTTCATTTCTTCTGATAATGGGGCAATAAATTCCCTTTCTCTGACAGATTCAGGTGTCCCGTGGCTGCTGTCTCACTGCACTTTCTGTTTAACAAAGCATCTTACATAGCACAGTTTCTATTTTTAACAATTCTTAAAACTGTATTTAACACAGTGCTTAAGAGAATGAATCCAGCATCACTTCCTAACACAACACATGTAATATTCATTTGAATATTTGTGAAAAGCCAATCATAAAATCCATGCATTTTTCACAAAAGGAAGAAGTTGACACTGGCCCAGACAGAATCCTGTGTTTGAATGGAATTTATGCATCATGGATGAGGTGTATGAACATGCAACAGGCTGTTGTTTTAAGGGTTAATCCTTTGTTAACTGTGTCATTTTTGGGCTCGTGATGCCCAGAAAAGGTACCCAGACTGTCCCTAACTCTTTGTTTTTATTGTCTCATATTGTCCCGATTTAAATTGTCCAAATTATTATGACTCTAATTGTATTACTATTTTTATAACCATTTTATTACTATTAAATTTTAAACAATTTATTACATTTTTAATTTTTTTTATTAAATTTTTAACAATTTCAAAAGCAAGCTATTGGCGTTTTTCACACGTTGGTCAGTAACTGAGGGATCTCAAAGCTTTGCTTTCATTTCAATCTTGTTTATATTTCCTAAATTCTCAAAATCTTTTGCCAGGCAATCATATTTATAATATGATTTTCTTGTTTCATCCACTCCAACAAGTTACATCTCTTTTTTCTTATGGGTTGATTATTGTAATATATATTTATTACATATATTATATTATATTATATTATATTATATTATATTATATTATATTATATTATATTATATTATATTGTATTGTATTGTATTGTATTGTATTGTATTATATTATATTATATTATATTATATTATATTACCTTATATATATATTATATTATATTGTCTTATATTATATTGTATTATATTATATATTATAATATATATATTATATATTATATTATATTATATTATATTATATTATATTATATTATATTATATTATATTATATTATATTTTTATTATATTACATTATATTATATCTTATATTAAATATATATATAATATAATATTATATTACATTATATTGTATTATATATATTATATATATAAAAATATATTTTTATATATATATTATATATATAAAATATACTTTATTATTGTAACACAGATATTTCCAAGGCCACCGTGTCCTTGCAGACTTTGATTTTCCATTGTATTTTTCCAATTTTTTATTAATTATTCTCCCAACAACAATTCCATGCACCGCTGGAATTTGGAATTTTTTTTGAATAAATTTTTTGGAATTTTTTGGAATTTTTTAGAATTTTTTGGAATTTTTTTTGGAATTTTTTGCAATCTTTTGGAATTTTTTGGAATTTTTTTCCACATCCCCAAAGGAGCATCCCAGCTGTTGGGTCCGGCTTCCAGATGTGGAAGATCTTTTAATTTTAATTTTAATTTAATTTTAATTTCCAGGATTATAAATCTCAAAAATAACTATGTGAAAAATGGGTTTATTTAACGATTGGCTTTTGGCAAATATTCGAATTTTTCTAACTTTGTGTTAGAAAGTTCTGCTGTGTTAATTTTTTTAAGTAGTTAAATCTAGTTTTAGGTTAAAATAGAAATTATTTTAAAATTATAGAAATTAGAGAAATTATTTTAAAATAGAAATTATGTGATGTAAGATGTTTTTTTAAAAGAGAAGAATTCTCTTTTATTCTTTTATTCTCACTGAGGTAGCAGCCACAGGACACTCAAATCTTTCACAAAAATTAATTTATTGCCCCATTATCAAAAGAAATTAATTTATTTCTGCCTCGATGATGTTGTGAGGATTAAGAGGAAAAAGTTGACACTGCCCAGACAGAATTATTTTTGAAAATTGAATTTTTGCATTATGTATGAGCTGCATGAATATTCAACAGGTTATTATTATTTTTAAGGGTTAATCCCTTATTAATTTCGGTCCTTTTTTAGGTTTATTTTGCCCAGAAAAAATACCCAGACCATCCAAAACTCGTTATTTTTATTATCTCATATTCTCCTAATTCTCCAAATTTTCATCACTCTAATTTTATTATTATTTTTACAACCATCTTGTTACTATTAAATTTTAAAATTTTAAAAAATAAAGAACTGGCTTTTTTCACAATTTTCCCTTGGTCAAAATTAAAAAATCCCTGGAGCTGATTTTCACTGTTGGGGGCCTTGAGATGAGCGCGATTTATTTGGATATTTTCTAAAGTTTTAAAGATCCTCACTGCAAGGAATATCCTAAATTTATAGAAATTCCAGCAATATTCGGAGTTTATAAAAATTCCAGCAATATTCTAAATTTACAGTAATGACAGAAATATTCTGAATTTATTATATAAAAAATTATACATTATGAAATATATATATAAAAATATATAATAATAATATAATATATATTTATATATAATATATATTTATATTATATATTCTATTATATTTATATAATATATTTATATAATATTTATATAATATTTATATATTATATATATTTATATAAAAATATATATTTCTATATAAAATATATAATAATAATATATTTTAATATATATTAAAATATATATATTATTATATATTTTATATATAAATATATATTTCTATATAAATATATATTATATATAGATATTTATATTTATATATAAATTTATATTTCTATATAAATTTATTATACATAAATTATCTATAACAATGCCAGCAATATTCTAAATTTACAGCAATAACAGAAATATTCTAAATTTTAACAATACAAGCAATATTCTAAATTTATTAAAGTAACAACAATATTCCAAATTTACAGCAATAACAGAAATATTCTGAATTTATAGAAATGCCACTAATATTCTAAATTTTAACAATTCCAGCAATATTGTAAATTTACAGCAATTCCAGCAATATTCTGAATTTATAGCAATACCAGCAATATTCTGAATTTATAACAATACCAGCAATATTCCGAATTTACAGCAATATTCCAAATTTACAGGAATATTCTGAATTTATAAAAATACCAGCAATGTTCTAAATTCTCATCAAAAAACGACGTCTTAAAACATCTGAAAATTCCCCAAAATCCTTCTAGAATTCCCCAAATTCCCCCCCTTGTGTTAAAATTTTAAAAGTTTAATAGGAATGAAAATAAGAATGAAAATGGCAAAAAAAGTAATGATAAAATAATTTTTAAAAAGAATTAAAATAGTAATAAAATGGTAATAAAATAGCAACAAAATAGTAATAAAATATTAAAATATAGTATAATAATATACTGTATATTATATATATCGTGTAATAGTATAATAATATAATATAGTATAATATATAATCTATAATCTATAATCTATAATCTATAATATATAATATATAATATATAATATATAACATATAACATAATATAATCTATAATCTATAATCTATAATCTATAATCTATAATCTATAATCTATAATCTATAATATATAATATATAATATGTAATATGTAATATAGTATAATATAATAAAGTATATATATACTATAATAGTAATAAAATACTAAAATATAGTAAAAAAGTATTAATAAAATAATAATAAAAATTGGGATATTAGGAATATTAAAAGTATAATACAACCACAAAGATAAACAATAAAACAATATAAAGTAAAGAATTTACTTTAAAATTTACTTTGAAATAAGAAACAATAAAAAGTTTTTTACTTTAAAATTTACTTTAAAATAGGAAACAATAAAGAGGTTTTTACTTTAAAATAGGAAACAATAAAAAGATTTTTACTTTAAATTTTACTTTAAAGTAAGAAACAATAGAAAGGATTTTTATTTAAAATTTACTTTAAAATAGGAAAAAATAAAAAGCAAAGAATCCCAGCTGTCTGGGACTCGGCCAAAAAATGATTTTTACTTTTTTGCTAACAAAGGATTTCCCTTTAAAAGCAATAATTTATTGTATATTTATATTATTTTTATTCTAATATTTATATTCTAAATAATATAAATAATATATTTATAATATTTATTGTTATATATTTATTGTATCATAAATTATACAATAATTTATTGCATTTTTATTTATTTCGACATGATTTAAAGATTTTTATTTGAACTGAGGTGTTTGTGCTGAATTCCAGCTTCCCCCATCTTTAAATGAACCTTTTGTTCCTCCAGGCCTGGGTGTTCCTGATAAGGAGAAAATCAATTCTTATCTCGGGACCTTGGTGTCTGCCGCTGTTATCTCCGTGCAAATGTGAGGAATTTCTTGTTTATCTTTTAAAATGTTTGGGGTTTGTTACAAAAAGTATTTTACACCACACGGTTCCCATTGTAATGTTATTTTACAGCCAAAAAACTGAATTTAGCACATTGCTTAAAAGTGATTAACGCAGCGCTAATTAGAAGATTTTAATAGAGCATAACGCTCCAGCATAACACATGTGGTATTCGTTTTAATTAGTGTGTAATAATAATTAATTTTTCTTAATTTTAATTATTAATTTAATATTTTGCCAAGAGCCAATCAGATCATGTGCATTTTCCACACTTAATATACTGTATGCTAATAGATGTTCATCAATAGCTTCCTGTAAATCTATACTGTATCATATAATATATAATATAAAATATAAATTATATAGGATATAGAATATGCTACATATATATTACATAGTATGCTATATATAATATATAGTATATCGTCTATAGTATATAATATATAATATATGATATATAATATATGATATATAATATATGATATATAATATATATAATATATAATATATGATATATGATATATAATATAATATATCATTTATATTGTATCATATATAATATAACATATAATAATATATAATAATATATAATATATAATATATATAATAATATATATAATATATAATAATATATAACAATATATAATGTATACCATATATAACGTGTAATATATAATATATAGTATATAGTATATAATGCATAACTTGTAATATCTAATATGTAATATATAATATATAGTATACAGTATATCATATATAATATATATAATATGTCGTATAGAATACAGAATATAGAATATAGAGTATAGAACATAGATATAGAATTATAGCATGACATAATATAAGATATAAGGTATTATAAATTATATAGAATATAGAATATACTACATATACAATACATAATATGCTGTATATGTAATATAGTATATATGATATATAATATATAATATATAATATATACTATATTATATATTATATTATATATTATATATTAAATATTATTTATTATATATTAAATATTATATAAAAGATACATGTAATACACTATATCTATAATATACAATGTAATATAATATATTATATAATATAATATACAATATAATATAGTATATAGTATTTAGTATATAGTAGATTAAATAGTATTTAGTATATAGTATATAGTATATTGTATATTGTATATTATAATAATATATATACTATATTATTATACTATAATATAGTATATAATATGCTAATTATAATACGTAATTAAGATATGATTATAATACTAATATACTATATATAAGATATCTACTGTGTATATAATATGCTATATATATAATCTATTATGTACTATATATAACATATATAATCTAAAATATACTCTATATATAATGTATTACTTTTGTAATATATAATATACTATATATATAACGTACTATATCTATAATAGGGGATACTGGATTTTGGAAGTCCTGGATTTTTGGGGTCCATTCCTGCACCCCGGATTTTTGGGGATCCTGGATTTTTGGGGCTCCTGGATTTCTGGGGCTCCTGGATTTCTGGGGAACCTGGATTTTCGGTGACCCTGGATTTTTGGGGATCTTGGATTTTTGGGGTCCATTACTGCACCCTGGATTTTTGGGGATCTTTGATTTTTGGGGCTCTGGATTTAGGGGCTCCTGGATTTTGGGGCTCCTGGATTTTGGGGATTCCTGGATTTTGGGAGTTCCTGGATTTTGGGGGTTCCTGGATTTTGGGGTCCATTCCTGAACCCTGGATTTTTGGGGATCTTGGATTTTGGGGGGGATCTTGGATTTTTGAGGATCCTGGAGTTCGGGATCCCTTCCTGCACCCTGGATTTTTGGGGATCTTGGATTTTGGGGGCTCCTGGATTTAGGGGCTCCTGGATTTTGGGGCTCCTGGATTTTGGGGATTCCTGGATTTTGGGGCTCCTGGATTTTGGGGATTCCTGGATTTTGGGGCTCCTGGATTTTGGGGGTTCCTGGATTCTTGAGGATCCTAGAGTTTGGGGTCCATTCCTGCAGCCCGGATTTTTGGGGATCTTAGATTTTTGAGGATCCTGGATTTTGGGTGATCCTGGATTTTTGAGGATCCTGGAGTTTGGGGTCCATTCCTGCACCCTGGATTTTTGGGGCTCCTGGATTTTGGGGGATGCTGGACTTTGGGGCTCCTGGACTTTGGGGGGATGTTGGACTTTGGGGGATGCTGGATTTTCGGGGGATGCTGGATTTTGGGAGTTCCTGTATTTTGGGGGGATGCTGTATTTGGGGGTTTCCTGGATTTTGGGGGGATGCTGGATTTTGAGGGGATGCTGGATTTTGGGGGATGCTGGATTTTGGGGTTTCCTGGATTTTGGGGGGATTCTGGATTTTGGGGGATGCTGGATTTTGGGGTTTCCTGGATTTTGGGGGGATGCTGGATTTTGGGGGATGCTGGATTTTGGGGGGATGCTGGATTTTGGGGGATGCTGGATTTTGGGAGTTCCTGTATTTTGGGGGGATGCTGGATTTGGGGGTTTCCTGGATTTTGGGGGGATGCTGGATTTTGGGGGGATGCTGGATTTTGGGGGGATGCTGGATTTTGAGGGGATGCTGGATTTTGGGGGATGCTGGATTTTGGGGGGATGCTGGATTTTGGGGGATGTTGAATTTTGGGAGATGCTGTTTTTTGGGGGGATGCTGGATTTTGGGGGATGCTGGATTTTGGGGGGATGCTGGATTTTGGGGGATGTTGAATTTTGGGAGATGCTGTTTTTTGGGGGGATGCTGGATTTTGGGAGTTCCTGTATTTTGGAGAGATGCTGGATTTTGGGGGTTTCCTGGATTTTGGGGTGTTTCCGAGGAAGGCTCGCCCGTCTCTCCCTCGCTGACCCCTGGATGACCTTTCCAGGCTGCGCATGCGCATTTAGCACTGAGTTACCTAATTAAGCAATTACGCCCCAATTAAGCCTCGTTATGCCGTAGATAAAATCAGAGCTGGGATTCCAAACCTGGAATTGTCCCGACTTTGTCCGTCCCAAGGCCGAGATCGGTTTTGGGATCTTTTTTATCCCAATATTCCATCCTGTATCCGGATTTTCACAGGAAACATCTGTGATTTTATTACAAGTAATAAAGGAAAAGTTTTGAAATTATATTATATTATATTATATTATATTATATTATATTATATTATATTATATTATATTATATTATATTATATCGTATCGTATAATATAATATATTATATTATATTATATTATATTATACATATCATATCATCATATCATATCATATCATATCATATCATATCATATCATATTTTTCCTAATATCTATTATATATATCTATATCTATAATTATATTATACACAATGTATATTTTAATCCATATATGAAATAAACATCATATATATAAAATATCTATTCTAATATGTATATAATTATATACATATATATTTTTTTTCTAAATTATTGATATTGTTGTAATTTAGTCAGCACGAATCATGTCCATTTATCACACTTATCACATGCACCTTTTATTTTCTACTTTATAACAATAGCAAAAAAGTATTTCTATATTATATTTCAATGTGTTTTGGAATATAAATATATATTTTTCCTATGTGTATATATATATATATAATATTATATATACAATATGGAATCGTTTTATCTATAGATAATATAGATAAAATATATATTAATATAGCCTTCTCATGAAATCCTTTCTTCTGTTCTTTTAGTATAGTTTTAATATAATATATATCATAAAATAATCCCGCCTCAAATTCCTGGATCTGCACATTCCTGGGGAAACTGAGGCACAGAGGCCTCCCCCAATCCTGGGATCCCCGAAATTCCCGCTCCAAATTTCTCGTCTCAAATTCCTGGATCTGCACATTCCTGGGGGAAACTGAGGCACAGCCCCCCCATTGCAATCCTGGTATTCCCAAAATTCCCGCTCCAAATTCCCGCACATTCCTGGGGAAACTGAGGCACAGAGCCCCATTCCAATCCTGAGATCCCTCAAATTCCCGCCCTGAATTTCTCGTCTCAAATTCCTGGAGTTGCACATTCCTGGGAAAACTGAGGCACAGAGGCTCCCCCCAGTCCTGGCATCCCCGAAATTCCCGCTCCAAATTCCCATCCAAAATTCCCACCTCGAATTCCAGCTCCTTCCTGAAGCTGCAGCATTCCAGGGGGAAACTGAGGCACAACTCCCCCCCAGTCCTGACATTCTCCCCCCAAATTCCCGCCCCGAATTCCTGGAGCTGCACCTCCCCGGGGAACCTGAGGCACGGCCCCCGCCCGGTCCCGCCCGATCCATCCGTCATTCCCGGAGAACAATGGGAACCGGGAACCGGGACGGGGGCGGGGCGGGGCCGGGACCGCCCCCGTCCCGCGGGGACTCGGATCCGGATCGGGATCGGCACCGGGATCGGGGCCAGCACCGGGATCCGGATCGGGATCGGGATCGGCACCGGGATCGGGGCCAGCACCGGGATCTGAATCGGGATCGGGATCGAAACCGGGATCGGGGCCAGCACCGGGATCTGGATCGGGATCGGGATCGGCACCGGGATCGAGACCAGCACCGGGACAGGGATCGGGATCGGGACCGGGACCGGGGTCCCCCGGCCCGGCTGCGGAGCCCGGAGCGGGTACGGGACACTCGGGGGGCTGCGGGACCCGGGAATGGGCAGGGGAATTCCGGGAATGGGAGCCGGGCACCGGGGAATGGGAGCGGGACCCCGGGAATGGGAGCGGGATCGCGGGAATGGGAACGGGACCCCGGGAATACGAGCGGGACCCCGGGAATGGGAGCGGGACACTCGGGGGCTGCGGGACCCCCGGAATGGGAGAGGGAGACTCGGGGACCTGCAGGAACCCGGGAATAGGAGCGGGGTCCCGGGAATGCGGGGTGGGGGGACCCTGGGATCCGGGCGGGACCCCCGGAACGAGAACGGGACCCCGGGAATGCGTGCGGGATCCGGGAATGCGTGCAGGATCCGGGAATGGGAGCGAGACCCCGGGAATGGGAACGGGACCCCGGAAATGGGAACGGGGCCCCGGGAATGCGAGCGGGACTCCGGGATTGGGGGGGGATCCCCGGGAATGCGAGCGGGATCCGGGAATGCGAGCGGGACACTTGGGGAGCTGCGGGACCCCCGGAATGGGAGCGGGAGACTCGGGAGTGTGGGGGGATCCCGGGATCGGGAAGGGACCCCGGGAATAAGGAGGAAATCCGGGAATGTGGGGGGATCCCGGCAATGTGGGGGGACCCGGGAATGCGTGCGGGACACTCGGGAATGGGAACGGGACCCCGGGAATGTGGGGGGGGATCCCGAGAATGCGGGGGGGGATCCCGGGAATGTGGGGGAGACCCCGGGAATGCGTGCGGGACACTCGGGAATGGGAACGGGACCCCGGGAATGCGGGGGGGGGATAACGAGAATGCGGGGGGGGATCCCGGGAATACGTGCAGGAGACTCGGGGGCTGCGGGACTCCCGGAATGGGAGCGAGACCCCGGCAATGGGAACGGGATCCGAGAATGCGAGCGAGGCCTCGGGAATGGGAACGGGACCCCGGGAATGGGAACGGGACCCCGGGAATGGGAACGGGACCCCGGGAATGCGAACGGGACCCCGGGAATGGGAACGGGACCCCCGGAATTGGAGCGGGACCCCGGGAATGCGAGCGGGATCCGGGAATGCGGCGGAGCGGGGGGATCCCGGGTCGCGCTCCGCGGGGGCCATGTCGCGACATGCGGGGCCATGTTTGGCCATGTCCGGACATGTCGGGCCGGGTTTTCTCGGCGTTTTGCGGGACGCGCCTTCTCCCGGAGGTTCCTTTTCCCCTCCCGGATCCCGGGGGTCGCTGCCCCCATTTGGGGGGGTCCCAGCCCCACAGAAAGGGGGGGGAAGGGGAAATTTGGGGTGCAGCGGGGATGGGGGGGGGGGGCGGCCGTGTCGGGGGCGGGGGGGTCACTCCCGGTTCTGCTGATTTATTAAAAATTTGGATATCGATATCGATCCAGTACCGATATCCAGCTGTCACGGACAAAAACGGAACGGTTTAGAGTTAGAAAATGTCAGTTTATTTATGTTTATTGTGGGATAGCTCCCAAATTCACCCCGCAATTTACTGGTGATCACAGACTCCTTATTTTATCCATATTCGGGTACTGAATAGCCGAAATACAAATATTCAGAACTTCGGTAATTAGTTCAAAAGTTGTTAAGCACGGTAATTAGTTCAAAAGCCATTAAGCATGCGCAGTTTGTTCCTTAAAATGGGTGGGTGGTCCCTTTCATGGGGAGGGGTCCCAAAATGACGAAGTAAATGAAGTTTTCCTCGTTCTGACCTTTCCAATGCAAATCTGACAAATGAACCCTCGGTAGATAGAATTCCCACTCCCCGTCTTCGTTTGGTTTCAGAACGGAGGAATTTGTCTTATTTTCCTACAATTGTCTTATGTTCCTAAAAGCTATTTATCAATTCAAAGCTATTTATCAATTTCTAAATTCGTTTTAAACCCGGCCAACCAAATACTTGTGCCGACAAGCAATCAATTATTAGTTAACTGCTCTTAACTTCATCAAGGCCTAGCCGTTTATTTTAATTAACTCCAGCAAAGCTGATCTCGGGCTAAAAGCTCCTCTAAAATCTCGGAATTCATTCAAGTTTGTGTCTCGCTGCTCCCGCAGCTCCGGCGGACGCGGGGCCATCCCCTGGGATCGGGAATCCCGGCCGGGAACCAGCGGGGTCGGCGCGGTGACCTCTGGGGCTCCGGAAAGAGCGCGCACCTTCCTCCTCATCCTCCTCATCCTCCTCGTGCCCGACTTCCTCTTCCTCCCCCGGGCACGGAACCGTCGGGCCCGCGCTGCTGCGACACCGCGGGGACATCCCGGGACTGGCGGAATTCCCGGGACACTCTTGGGACTGAGAAAATTCCCGGGACACCCTCGGGATATTCCCGGAACATCCCCGGGACTGGCGGAATTCCCGGGACACTCTTGGGACTGAGAAAATTCCCGGGACACCCTCGGGACATCCCCGGGACTGCCGGAATTTCCGGGACACTCTTGGGGCTGGGAAAATTCCCGGGACACCTTTGGGACTCCTGAGAAAACTCCTGGGACACCCTCGGGACATCCCCGGAACATCCCCGGGACTACCGGAATTCCCGGGACACTCTCGGGACTGAGAAAATTCCCGGGACACCCTCGGGATATTCCCGGAACATCCCCGGGACTGGCGGAATTCGCGGGACACTCTTGGGACTGAGAAAATTCCCGGGACACCCTCGGGACATCCCCGGGACTGCCGGAATTTCCGGGACACTCTTGGGACTGGGAAAATTCCCGGGACACCTTTGGGACTCCTGAGAAAACTCCTGGGACATCCCCGGAACATCCCCGGGACTACCGGAATTCCCGGGACACTCTCGGGACTGAGAAAATTCCCGGGACACCCTCGGGATATCCCCGGAACATCCCCGGGACTGCCGGAATTTCCGGGCCATTTTTGGGACTGAGAAAATTCCCTGGGACACCCTCAGGACATCCCTGGCACATCCCCGGGACTACCGGAATTCCCGGGCCGCTTTTGGACTTTCCGGGCCACTCTTGGGACCGAGAAAATTCCTGGGACACTCTTGGGACTGAGAAAATTCCCTGGGACACCCTCGGGACATCCCCGGGACCGGCGGAATTCCCGGGACACTTTTGTGACTCCGGGGGCACTTTTGGCACTCTCGGGGCGCCGCCAGCGGCCCCGGCGAGGTGAGGAGGCCCCGTTCCTGTCCCGCTTTCCGGGGCCATGTTCCGCTTCCTGCCCTCGAGGAGGAGGAGGCGGCCCGAGGATGCCCCCGGGGCCGCGGATCACGGAGCTCTCCCGTCCCGGCACCAGCGGCCCGGGCGGGGCTGGGCCTGGCCCTGGAGGCAGGACGGGATGCGGCATTCCCAAGGAGCCGGGGACACCGGGATGTGGCATTCCCAAGGAGCCGGGCACAACGGGATGTGGCATTCGCCAGGAGCCGGGCACACCGGGATGTGGCATTCCCCAGGAGCCAGGGACACCGGGATGTGGCATTCGCCAGGAGCCGGGCACACCGGGATGTGGCATTCGCCAGGAGCCGGGCACACCGGGAGAAACGCCGGGATACCGGGAGAAGCGGGAGACAGGCCCAGACGTGCGCAGGTGAACGGGAAAGGGCCGGGGAACGGTGGAGCCCGGCAGGAGCAGCCAAAGGTGGGGAACAGCCCCAGAGGGATCCAAGCCCTCGGGAAGGGCTCTGGGAACAAACCGGGTGTCTCATGCCAAGCCAGGAACGGGAGTGTGCCCAGGGAAGGGACGGATCGGCCTCGGCGTCGGGCCCCGCTCCCACCCCGGGCTGGGAGCAGGGAGGATGAGGAGGGAAAGCCCAGCAGCAATTCCCAGAGCCGGGATAAGGACAGTGTCACCCGGAACGGGAATGTGCCAAAGGAAGGGACAGATCGGCCTCGGCGTCGGGCCCCGGCCCCGCCCCCGCCCCCGGTCCCACCCCGGGCTGGCCGCAGGGAGGATGAGGAGAGAGAGCCCAGCAGCAATTCCCAAAGCCGGGGGAAGGACAGCGTCACCCGGAATGGGAATGTGCCAAAGGAAGGCAGGGATCGGCCCGTGTGCATTCCCACGTTCTGGGTTGTCAGCGGGGAGGATGAGGAGGGAGAGCCCCGCAGCAACTCCCAGAGCCGGGGGAGGGACACGGCCGCTGCCCCCACCCCCGGAAGGGACAGACGGACGGAGCCTCTGTCGGAAGCGGAGCTCAGGGCGTGGCTCTGTCAGCAGCTGCCCCAGCTGGGAGAGGACATGCAGAACTGGGAGTGGAAGCCCACGGTGGAGCTGGCGGCCAGGGTGGGCTGCAGCCACCCCGAGGGGCCGGGGGACAGAAGGACGGAGCCCCCATCGGAAGCGGAGCTCAGGGAGTGGCTCTGGCAGCAGCTGCCCCAGCTGGGAGAGGACATGCAGAGCTGGGAGTGGAAGCCCGCGGTGGAGCTGGCGGCCAGGGTGGGCTGCAGCCACCCCGAGGGGCCGGGGGGCACCCGCAGCGCCCGGCGGGAGCGGGGCTCCGGAGCCAGCCCGGACTGCGGCAGTCCCGGCGGGATTTACCGGAACCCGCTGGGAATGCTGGTGGCCAGCAGGAGCACTGAGACTGCAGAGGAGGACTCGGGCTCAGGCTCAGGCTCAGGCTTGGGCTCGGGCTCAAGCTCAGGCTCGGGCTCAGGCCTGGGCTCAGGCTCAAGCTCAGACTGGGAGCAGAGTTCTGGAGCCAGCCCAGACCACGACGTTCCCAGCGGGAGCTCCATCGGAATGCTGAGGGCCGGCGGGAACGCCGAGAGCACGGAGGAGGACTCAGGCTTGGAGCAGGATCAGGATCAGGCTGCCACGAACGTCGAGCGGGCTCCCAGACGCCTGGAGCGGAAGTTCTCGGGGGTGTGGGCGCGCTCCTGGCTGGACTGCGGGCGGGTGACCCAGGAGGAGAACCTGGATGGGGACCCGGTGCCCTTCCAGTTGCAGCGCCAGCTGCGCCCGGACGAGGAGGAGCAGATGGAGGAGCTGCTGCGGGAGTACCTGAAGCAGGGAATCGTGGTGAAGGGCGCCTCCACATCCAACAATCCCTTGATTCTCTACCACAAACCACACGGGCGCGGCGTCCGCCTGAGCCTGGACTGCACCGCCCTCAACAAGGCCACCCCCGTGGAGCCCCAGGAGTCGCTGGACAGGAAAGGGTTCCTGACCTCCATCAACCCCCGCAGCCGCTTCTTCTCCGTGCTGGACCTGTCCAACGCCTGCCTCGCCATCCCGCTGGCTCCCAGCTGCCAGCACCGCTTCGCCTTCACCTTCCAGGGCCAGCAGTACCTGTTCACGCGGCTGCCGCCGACGTTCCACGGCACCAGCTCCATCCTGCACCGCCGCGTGGCCAACATGCTGTCCCGGCTGGACCCCGACGCCGCCCGCGGCGTCTTCCACTACTCCGACGACATCCTGATCACCGGCAAGTGCCGGCGGCAGCTGCGGTTCCGGACCCGCCGCGTGCTGCAGCTGATCCAGAAGACCGGCTTCAAAGTGAACCTGAACAAGGCGCAGTGGGAGCAGACCAAGGTGAATTACCTGGGCCTGACGCTGAGCACCGCGGGGTGCCACGTGCCCCAAGAGAAGCTGCAGCAGATCTGCCAGGACTGCGACGCTCCCGAGCCCTGGGACGCCGCCCGGCTCCGCTCCGTCCTCGGCAAGTTCAACGATCTGAAGGAATTCATCGCCGACTACTTGGAGCTGGCGCTGCCGCTGCAGAGCCTGGCGGTGCCGGAGAAGTGGGAAGGGGAGCAGGAACGGCAGTGGCAGTGGGAATGGGATCGGGAGGGCCGGGAGCAGCTGCGGCAGTTGAAGGAGGCTCTGAAGGCTGCGCCCACCCTGCTCTTCCCGAATAAATCCCGGCCCTTCGTGGTCCGGCCGTCGGTGCACGAGTGCTCGGTGGGAGCCGTGCTGCTGCAGGAGAAGGCGGGAGCGCTGCTCCCGGTGCGGCACTGCTCCCACAGACTCAGCGGCCAGAGCTGGACCCCGCAGGACGCCTCGTGTCTGGCGGCCGCCCGGGCTGTCCAGGCCTTCCAGAAATTCACGGGGCCCGCTCCCATCCTCATCCGGGGCCCCGCCGGGCGTTACCTGCTCCGGGGCGAGCCGCTGCTCGATGGCCGCACTGGCGACTCCCAGCTCCCGGAGGGATGGAGGGTGCTGGTGACCACCAAGGGCCCGGAGCGGCAGGAATCCCAAACCGTGCCAACCTGGCTGGCCCTGGGGCTGCAGGAACCCCAATGGCTGTCGATCCCGCTGGCCCCGGCGCTCCAGCAGCTGCCTGACGACATTCCCGAAGCCAATGTCTGGTTCCTGGCCGTGGAGAAGGGATCCTCCAGAAAACCGCCCGTGGCCTTCGCCGCCGTCAGCCGGGAGGAGCGGTGGCTGCTGGGGGTGCGGCAGGGCCCTGTGGAGGAGGAGGAGGTGGTGCTGGAGGTGCTGCAGGAGCTGCTGGAGCAGCACCGGAGCAGCCGCCCGCTGTTCCTCTATTCCGGCTGGCCCAGGCTGGCGCCGAGGCTGAAGCAGCGGGAGCGGGACGGGCGCTGCGGCCAGGGCGCGGTGCCCAAGGTGCTGCGCTGGCTCCGCTCCTTCCCGGGAATGCTGCAGGTCCGCCAGGTGGGAACGCACGGCAACGCGGCGCCGGGTGAGAGGATATGGGTGCAGCAGGTGACAGCCAGAGCCAGAGCCATGGTCGAGAACTGCGCGGGCAACCGGAAGATCCGGGAGCCGTCGGCGTCGGAGCGGCAGGAGATCGTGGCGCAGTGCCACCGCCGGTGCCACGACAACGTCCAGGGCACCCTGTGCCGCGTGCGGAACGTGGCGTTCTGGAACCTCGTCCAGGAGGACGTGGCCCGCTGGGTGCGGCGCTGCCCGCAGTGCCAGGATGAAAATCCCAATCCCCATCCCGACCTGACCCCGCAGCGGGAGCAGGGCCCCTGGTCCCGGCTGCGGCTCAGCCTCTGCCCGGCGCTCCCGGAGAGCCCCGAGGGCTTCCGGGCGCTGCTGCTGGTGCAGGACGAGCTCTCGGGCTGGCTCGACGCCTTCCCGCTGCGGGCGCCCGCCCGGCCCGAGGTGTCGCAGGTGCTGCTCCGGGAGGTGTTCGGGCGTTTCGGGAGGGTGGACGCGGTGCTGCTGGAGCCCGAACTCGCCTGGCTGTGGGAGCTGCTGCGGCAGCCGCCCCTCCGGGGCTGGTACAGGCACCTGGAGCACATGGTGTGGGCAGAGGCGGTGTCAGGGGTGGTCAGGGTGGCGCGGGCGCTCAGGAAGGGCTGGGCGGCCGCGCTGCCGCTGATCCGGGCGGGAATCGCGGCCCAGTGGGTGCAGGAGGAGGAGCTGGGAGCGCTGCTCTGCGTGCCCGGGCTGCCGCTGGAGGTGCGCTGCAGGAATTGGGATTGGGACGGGAAAGGGAAAAGGAATGGGGATGGGGATGGGAAGGAGAACGAGCTCTCGCAGCTGCGCGCGATGGAGACACTGGAGGGATACCGGAAACGGGTGCAGAACGCGCTCCAGTAGGAGCTGGGATCTGGGATTGGGATCGGGAACCAAGATCTGGGAGCTGGGATTGGGATCAGGATGTGGGAGTTGATATTGGGATCTGGGAGCCAGGATTGGGATCTGGGATGTGGGAGTTAGGATCGGGATCTGGGAGCCGGGATTGGGATCTGGGATCCAGGATCAGAATCTGAGAGCTGGGATTGGGATTTGGGATTGGGATCAGGAGCTGGGATTGGGATCTGGGAGTTGGGATTGAGATCAGGATGTGGGAGTTAGGATCAGGATCTGGTATTAGGAGCTGGGCTCAGGAACCAAGACCAGATCCTGATCCCGGGTCCCGGGATCAGGAACCAAGACCAGATCCTGATCCTGGGTCCTGGGATCAGGAACCAAGACCAGATCCTGATCCTGGGAGCGGGGCTCAGGAACCAAGACCAGATCCTGATCCTGGGATCAGGAACCGAGACCAGATCCTGATCCTGGGAGCTGGGCCAGGATCTGGGATTTGAATTGAGCTCCTTGATTCTGCATTGGGAGCTGGGAGCCGGGATTGGGATTTGGGATCTCAGACCCAGAATTGGGATCAGGAGCTGGGATAAGGAGAGGGAGAGTGGGATCTGGGATTGAGATTGGGGTTTGGGATCCAGGATTGGGACTGAGAGGCTTTTGGGTGGGGCTGGGGCCTTTTGGGCAGGACTGAGCAGAGCTTTAGGCCTGGGAGAGGTTTTAGGCAGGACTGGGTGGGGTTTTTAGGCGGGATTTGGGACCTTTTAGAACTGGTGAAGCTTTAAGCCGGGACTGGGGCACGTTTAGGCCCAGGAAAGATTTCAGGCTGGACTAAGCCTGGGGCAGGGAAATGTTTTCCCTGGAATGTTTTCGCTGGAGTTTTTCCCCTGGGATGTTTTCCCTGGGATATTTTTCCCCTGGAATGTTTTTTTTTTTTTTGGAATGTTTTCCCTGGGATGTTTTCCCTGGGATGTTTTTCCCCTGGAATGTTTTTCCTGGGATGTTTTCCATGGGATGTTTTTCCCTCCTGTTTCTACCTCTCGTTGCCTTCATTAAAACCGAGTTTAAACTCCAGCCTTGACTTTTCCTGCTTCTCCCGTCCCGTCCCCGCTGGCTCCGGGCAGGATGGGGTTAAATCCTTGGAGATAAGCGGGAATTCTTCGGGAATTCTTTGGGATATCTCCCCAGCCCCAAGGGCGTTCCTCCTCCTCACATTCCAGGGGGAGATTTTAGGGAATCCACCCCCAGATCCAGGGAATTTTGGGGGCTGAATCCTAATCTGAATTCCAATAAAATCCCAATCTAAATTCCAATTAAAATCCCAATCTTAATTCCAGTTAAAATCCCAATCAAAGTCCCAATTTGAATTGCAATTAAAATCCCAATCTGAATTCCATTTAAAATCCCAATCTTAATTCCAGTTAAAATCCCAATTAAAGTCCAAATTTGAATTCCAATTAAAATCCCAATCTGAATTCCAATTAAAATCCCAATTTGAATTCCAATTAAAATCCCAGTTAAAATCCCATTTTGAATTCCAATTAAAATCCCGGTTTGAATCCCGATTAAAATCCCAATTTGAATTTTTCCAGGGGCTTCTCCCGAGGCTCCTTCCGAAAGTTCCAGTTCCTCCTTTCCCGTTTTTCCCACTTCAGGCTCCCCGAGCCCCTCTGTCCCCTAAAACCCCGGAATTCCAGAAAAAACTGGGGTGGGAAAAGAGCCCTGAGGGGTCAAAAATCCCAGGAATCCCAAACTGGGATCCACCAGCTGGGAAATCCCGGAGCGGGGATTTGGGATCAGCTCCAGGGGCTGGGAATTCCCAGGGATGGGGAGGAGGAAGATCCCGGGATCCTCAAAATCCGGGAATGTGCTGAGGACACAGCCCGAGGGGGGCTCTGCACCGTCAGATTCCCGGGAATTTTTAATTTCCTGGATGGGATGAGGGCGCTGAGGGACCTCGGGATGGCCCCAATCCTATGGGAATTCCATCCCTGCCCTGGGATCACCGGGACCACCTCAGGATCCAGGAGGGACCCGGCCCCAGGTCCAGGGAACATCACCGGGATCCCTGATCCAAGGCCCAGATCCAGGAATTCCATCCCAAACTCAGGAACCCCATCCCAGATCCAGGAATCCCATCCTGGACCAGAAATCCCATCCCAGTTCAGGAATCCCATCCCAAACCCAGGAATCTCATCCCAGACTGGGAATCTCATCCCAGCTCAGGAATCCCATCCCAGATCCCTGTCCCAGGTCCAGGAATCTCATCCCAGATCAGGAATCCCATCCCAAACCAGGAATCCCATCCCAGATCCATTTCCCACATGGGATCCCCAAATCCAGGGGCCATTCCCAGCATCCCCATTTTCCAACACCTGCCCCAAATCCAGGGATCAGACCCCAAAATCCCATCCCCTATTCCCGGCCCCAAATCCAGGGATCAGACCCCAATCCCATCCCCTATTCCCAGCCCAAATCCAGGGATCAGATCCCAAATCCAGGGATCAGATCCCAAACCCATCCCACCCCACATCCAGGGATCAGATTCCAAATCCAGGGTTCTGATCCCAAACCCATCCTGCCCCAAATCCAGGGATCAGATTCCAAACCCATCCCCAATTCCCGCCCCAAATCCAGGGATCAGATCCCAAATCCAGGGATCAGATTCCAAACCCATCCTACCCCAAATCCAGGGATCTGACCCCAATCCCATCCCCTATTCCCGGCCCCAATCCCAGCCCCCGTTCCCAGCCCCACTCCCGATCCCGCCCATTTCCCCTCCTTGAGGGCGGGCTCGGGATCGGCCGCTCCTTTTCCAGCCCCGATCCCAAATCCCGGTTTTTGGTGGCCGCTGTCCAGCCCGGCCGGGGCGCGCTCCTCCTGCTCTTCCTGCCTTTCCCACTTTTCCTTATTTTCCCACTTTTCCCTCTTTTCCAGCTTTCCCCGTTTTCCTGCTATTTCTACTTTTCCCTCCTTTTCCCACTTTTCCCGTTATTCCCGCTATTCCCGTTTTTCTTTCCCGCTATTCCCGTTTTTTTTCCCGTTTTTCCTGCTGCTCCCGCTATTCCCGGTTTTTCCCTTTATTACCTTTTTCCGGTTTTCCCTGTTTTTCCCTGTTTTTCCCGGTTTTTCCGCTCGATCCCGCCGGGAATTCCGCGCGCTGCCCCCGGGGCGGTTTCGGGGCCGCGGGGCCGGAGCGGGGGCGCCGCTCCCGGAGCTGCTCCGGGCGGGGAATTCCGGGAATTGGGGGCGCTGAGCCCGGCCCGGGGACCATGAGAGGTGAGCACCGAAAATCCCAACCGGAGGGGATCCCAAAAACTCACAGGGGAGAATCCCAAAATCCCACTGGGAGGGGATCCCGAAATCCCACCCGGGAATCCCAAAATCCCACCGGGAGGGGATCCCAAAATCCCACACGGGAATCCCAAAATTCCATTTGGAGGAGATCCCAAAAACCCCCAGGTGGAGTGCGGGGAGAATCCCAAAATCCCACTGGGAAGGGATCCCAAAATCCCACTGGAGGAGAATCCCAAAATGCCAAGGAAGGGGAACCCAAAACCCAAAAACTTGCGGGAAGGAATCCCAAAATCCCACACGGGAATCCCAAAATTCTGCTGGGAGGGGATCCCAAAAATGCAACCGGGGGAGAATCCCAAAATCCCACTGGGAGGGGATCCCAAAACCCACCTGGGGAGAATCCCAAAATCCCACTGGGAAGGGATCCCAAAATCCCACCGGAGGAGAATCCCAAAATCCCACTGGGAAGGGGAACCCAAAACCCAAAAACTTGCGGGAAGGAATCCCAAATCCCACACGGGAATCCCAAATATCCACAAGGGAGAATCCCAAAATCCCACTGGGAAGGGATCCCAAAATCCCACTGGAGGAGAATCCCAAAATGCCAAGGAAGGGGAACCCAAAACCCAAAAACTTGCGGGAAGGAATCCCAAATCCCACACGGGAATCCCAAAATCCCGATGGGAGAGGTTCCCAAAATCCCACTCGGGAATGCCAAATATCCACACGGGAGAATCCCAAAATCCCACTGGGAGGGGATCCCAAAAACTTACAGGGGGAATCCCAAAATTCCACCTGGAGAGAATCCCAAAATCTCACCGGGGAGAATCCTAAAATCCCACCGGGGAGAATCCCAAAAACCCAGCTGGGATATCCCAAAAATCCATTTGGGGGGGGGGGGGGGGGATCCAGGCTCTCAGGGATCCTGGGATGGGATTTAGGATCTCAGGGATCCTGGGAATCTGTGGAATGGGATTTGGGATCCTAGGGATCCCTGGAATGGGGTCTTGGATCTCTGGGATCACTGGAACAGGATTTGGGCTCTCTTGGATCCCTGGAATGGGATTTGGGATCTCAGGGATACTGGGAATGGGATTTGGGCTCTCTGGGATCCGGGATCTCAGGGATCCCAAAATGGGATCTTCAGGATGGGATCTTGGAGCTTATGGATCCTTGGGATGAGATTTGGGATCTCAGGGATCCGTGGAACAGGATTTGGGATCCCAGGGATCCGGGATGGGATCTGGGTGGGGTTTGGGATCCCGGGGATCAGGGATGGGATCTGGGTGGGGTTTGGGATCCCGGGGATCCGGGATGGGATCTGGGTGGGGTTTGGGATCCCAGGGATCCGGGATGGGATCTGGGTGGGGTTTGGGATCCCGGGGATCCGGGATGGGATCTGGGTGGGATTTGGGATCCCGGGGATCAGGGATGGGATCTGGGTGGGGTTTGGGATCCCGGGGATCCGGGATGGGGTCTGGGTGGGGTTTGGGATCCCGGGGATCCAGGATGGGGTCTGGGTGGGGTTTGGGATCCCAGGGATCCGGGATGGGATCTGGGTGGGGTTTGGGATCCCAGGGATCCGGGATGGGATCTGGGTGGGGTTTGGGATCCCAGGGATCAGGGATGGGATCTGGGTGGGATTTGGGATCCCAGGGATCAGGGATGGGATCCGGTGTCCCCGACCCCGCTCCCTGTGCCCGCAGAGGCCGCGGCAGCCGAGGAGGAGGAGGAGGAGGAGGCGCGGCCGCCCTTCGGCCCCAAAGGGGGCGGTGAGTGTGGGGTTTGGGGTCGGGTTTGGGGTTTGGGGTCAGGTTTGGGGTTTGGGGTCGGGTTTGGGGTTTGGGGTCGGGTTTGGGGTCAGGTTTGGGGTTTGGGGTTTGGGGTTGGGTTTGGGATTTGGGGTCGGGGTTTGCATTCGGGTTTGGGATTTGGGTTTGGGGTCGGGGTTTGGGGTTTGTGGTTTGAAGTTGGGTTTGGGGTCGGAGTTTGGGGTCGGGTTTGGGGTTTGGGGTCGGGATTTGGGGTTTGGGGTTGGGTTTGGGGTCAGGTTTGGGGTTTGGGGTTGGGGGTTGGGTTTGGGATTTGGGGTCGGGGTTTGCATTCGGGTTTGGGATTTGGGTTTGGGGTCGGGCTTTGGGGTTTGTGGTTTGAAGTTGGGTTTGGGGTCGGAGTTTGGGGTCGGGTTTGGGGTTTGGGGTTTGGGGTCGGGATTTGGGGTTTGGGGTTGGGTTTGGGGTCAGGTTTGGGGTTGGGTTTGGGGTTTGTGGTTTGAAGTTGGGTTTGCGGTCGGAGTTTGGGGTCGGGTTTGGGGTTTGGGATTTGGGTTTGGGGTCGGGGTTTCGGGTCAGGTTTGGGGTTTGGGGTTGGGGTTTGGGATTTGGGGTCGGGGTTTGGATTTGGGTTTGGGTTTAGGGTTTGGGATTTGGGTTTGGGGTCGGGTTTGGGGTTTGGGGTTGGGGTTTGGGGTTTAGGGTCAGGGTGCGGGGCTGGGTTTGGGGTTTGGGGTTGGGGTCGGGTGCGAGGTCGGGGTTGGGTTCGGGGTCGGGTTTGGGGTTTGGGGTTGGGTTTGGGGTTGGGTTTGGAGTCGGGTGCGAGGTCGGATTTGGGTGGGGGGTGGGGTTTGAGTGTGGGGTCGGGTGTGGGGTGGGGGTTTGGGGTCAGAGTGTGGGGCTGGGTTTGGGGTTGGGTTTGGGGTTTGAGGTTTGGGGTCAGGTTTGGGGTCGGGTTTGGGGTTTGAGGTTTGGGGTTTGGAGTCAGGTTTGGGGTCGGGTTTGGGGTTTGAGGTTTGGGGTTTGGGGTCAGGTTTCGGGTCAGGGTGTGGGGCCGGGTTTGGGGTCGGGGTTTGCGTTTGAGGTTTGGGGTTGGGTTTGGGGTTTGGGGTTTGGGGTCAGGGTTTGGGGTTTGGGGTTGGGATTTGGGGTCGGGACCATTGGGAGCGGCCCCATCCCAACACCGGGATCCCTTCCAGGCCGTTCCCGTTCCCGTTCCCGGTGCCGCGGGGATCCCGGGCTGGGCGCGGCCGTGCGGATCCTGTTCGGGATGGCCGGGATGATCCTGGCGGCCGTGGCCACGCTGGGAACGCTGGGTGAGCGGGATCGGGGTCGGGATCGGGATTGGGATTGGGATTGGGATTGGGATTGGGATCAGGATCCTGTTCGGGCTGATCCTGGTGGCCGTGGCCACGCTGGGAACGCTGGGTGAGCGGGATCGGGATCGGGATCGGGATCAGGATTGGGATTGGGATTGGGATTGGGATTGGGATCCTGTTTGGGCTGATCCTGGTGGCCGTGGCCACGCTGGGAACGCTGGGTGAGTGGGATCGGGGTCGGGATCAGGATCAGGATTGGGGTTGGGATCGGGATTGAGAATGGGATTGGGATTGGGATCCTGTTTGATCAGATCCTGGCTGGTGTGGCCACGCTGGGAACGCTGGGTGAGCGGGATCGGGATTGGGATTGAGAATGGGATTAGGATTGGGTGAGGGTTGAGACTGGGGCTGGGATTGGGTTTGGGATCGGGATTGGGATTGGGTTGAGTTTGAGATTGGGGTCAGGATAGGGATTGGGGGTTGGGATTGGAGTTGGGGTCAGGGATGGGATCAGGATTGGGGTCAGGATTGGGATTAGGATCAAGTATTAGGATCAGGATTGGGATTGGGATCCTGTTTGATCAGATCCTGGCCACTATGGCCACGCTGGGAGCGCTGGGTGAGCGGGATCGGGATCGAGATCGGGATTGGGATTGAGAATGGGATCGGGATTAGGATTGGGTGGGGGTTGAGATTGGGGCTGGGATTGGGATCGGGATTGGGATTGGGTTGAGTTTGAGATTGGGGTCAGGATAGGGATTGGGGGTTGGGATTGGAGTTGGGGTCAGGGATGGGATCGGGATTGGGGTTGGGATCAGGATTGGGATTGGGGTTGGGATTGGGATTGGGATCAGGGATTAGGATCAGGATTGGGATTGGGATCCTGTTTGGTCGGATCCTGGCCACTGTGGCCACACTGGGAGCACTGGGTGAGCGGGATCGGGATTGGGATTGGGTTGGGGTTGAGATTGGGGTCAGGGTTGGCATCGGGATTGGGGTCGGGATCAAGATTGGGATTGGGATTGAGGACTGGGATTGGGATAGTGATCCTGTTCAGGATGGCCAGGCTGATCCTGGCGGCCGTGGCCACGCTGGGAGCGCTGGGTGAGCGGGATCAGGGATTGGTGCTGGGATTGGGTTTGGGATTGGGATCAGGATTGGGATTGGAGTTGGGATTGGAGTTGGGATCAGGATTGGGGTCGGGATTGGGATTGTGGTCCTGTTCGGGATGGCTGTGTGGATCCCGGCTGCTGTGGCCACTCTGGGAGCGCTGGGTGAGCGGGATCGGGAACGGGATTGGGATTGGGATCGAGATTGGGGTTGGGATTGGGATTGGGATCAGGATTGGGATCGGGACTGGGGTCCTGTTTGGGATGGCTGGGCTGATCCTGGTGGCCGTGGCCAAGCTGGGAGCGCTGGGTGAGTGGGATTGGGATCGGGATCGGGATTGGGATTGGGATCAGGGTTGGGATTGGGATTGGGATTGGGGGGCGGGGCTCTGGCAGCCCCTGGGATCCCTCGGGAATTATCCCGGGAGGGGGGAATTGATCAATCCATGGGCACTGTGGGAATCAGCTGGAGGGGGGATCCCAGAGATTCCCGGGGGCATCCCAGGGATGGCAATTCCCAAGGGATCAATCCTGGAGGATGTTGGATCCCAGTGATTCCTGGGAAGATCCCAGGGATCCCACATTCCCAAGGGACAGAATTCCAGCAGAGGTTGGATCCCAGCGATTCCCCGGCGATCCCCAGGGATCTCCCATTCCCAAGTGACCAATCCTGGAGGATCTCTGGCAGATCCCAGCCCCTCCCGGGAATGCCCATCCCGATCCCGCGGCATTCCCGAATTCCCGAATTCCCGGGCAGCGTTCCGGAGGGTCGATTCCATCTCGGCGGAGATCGGCTCAGCCCAGGCCGCGTGGGAGCGCGGGATCCTCACCCTGCGCCAGGAGCTCCAGGCCAGGGGTGAGAATTCCAGGGATTCATTCCCCTTTTCCTGGGATTGGGTGAGAATTCCAGAGATTCATTCCCCTTTTCCAGGGATTGAGCGAGCTTTTCCTGGGATTCCCCCTTTTCCTGGGATTGGGTGAGATTTCCAGGGATTCGTTCCCATTTTCCTGGGATTGGGTGAGATTTCCAGGGATTCATTCCCCTTTTCCTGGGATTGGGTGAGAATTCCAGGGATTCATTCCCCTTTTCCTGGGATTGAGTGAGCTTTTCCTGGGATTCCCCCTTTTCCAGGGATTGGGTGAGCTTTTCCAGGGATTTCCCCTTTTCCTGGGTTTCCCAGGGATTCTCCCTTTTCCTCAGTTTCCCCCTTTTCCAGGGCTTCCCCCTTTCCTACAGATTCCTCCATTTTCCTGGGATTTCCCCCTTTTCCAGGGATTTCCCCTTTTCCAGGGATTTCTCCCTTTTCCAGGGATCCCCCACTCTTCCCAGGATCCCCCCCTTTTCCAGGGATTCTTGCTTTCCCAAGGATTCCTCCTTTCCCAGGGATTCCCCCTTTCCCAGGGATTCCCCCTTTTCCTCAGTTTCCCCCTTTTCCAGGGATTTCCCCTTTCCTACAGATTCCTCCCTTTTTCTGGGATTTCCCCCTTTTCCAGGGATCTCCCCTTTTCCAGGGATTTCCCCCTTTTCCAGTTCCATGAATTTTTTTTCCCCAGGATTTTGGGCAGATCCCGAGGGTGGGGTTGGTGGGGTCGGGCTTTGGAGGAGATCTCCCGGTGCCCAGCTCCAGGATCATGGAATCCTGGAATCCTGGAATTCCGGAAGGATTTGGGTGGGATCAGGCTGGAATTGTCCCAGTGCCCACCTCTGGGGTGACAGAATCCTGGAATTCCGAAAGATTGGGGTGGGAAGGGATTGGGGATCAGGCTGGAATTTCCCCAGTGCCCATTTCTGGGACCACGGAATCCCAGAATCCTGGAATTCCGAAGGATTTTGGTGGGAAGGGATTTGGGATCCGGCTGGAATTTCCCAAGCGCCCATCTCCATGGTGACAAAATCCGGGAATTCCAGAGGATTTGTGTGGGAAGGGATTTGGGAATCAGGCTGGAATTCCCCCGGTGCCCGTTTCTGGGATCATGGAACCCTGGAATTCCCAAGGATTTGGGATAACGACAGGACAACAATGGGATAGCGCTGGGATAACGGGATAACAACGGGATAACAACAGGATAATGGGATAACTGGGTAGGGGGATAACAGGAAAACGGGATAACAACGGGAGAACAACGGGATAACAATGGGATAACAATGGGATAAAAACGGAATAATGGGATAGGGGGATAACAGGAAAACGGGATAACAACGGGATAACAATGGAATAAAGATAGGATAACAACGGGATAACGATGGGATAACAACGGGATAACAATGGAATAATGAGATAGAGGGATAACAGGAAAATGGGATAACAACGGGATAATGACGGGATAACAATGGAATAACAATGGGATAACAATGGGATAATGGGGATAACAATGGGATAACAATGGGATAGCGGGATAACAATAATGGGATAACAATGGAATAACGAGATAGGGGGATAACAGGAAAATGGGATAACAACAACAGGATAATGATGGGATAACAATGGAATAACGATGGGATAACAATGGGATAACGACGGGATAACGGGGATAACAAAGGGATAACAACGGGAAAATGGGATAATGGGATAGGGAAATAACAGGATAATGGGGTAAGAACGGGGTAATGACAAGATAACAATGGGATAATGACGGGATAGCGATGGGATAACAGCAGGATAACGATGGGATAACAATGGGATAATGGGATAACAACGGGATAACGACGGGACAATGGGGATAATGGGATAGCAGCGGGGTAACGAGATAATGGGGTCACAGGATAGCGGGATAATGGGGTGAGAATGGGATAATGGGATAACAATGGGATAATGGGATAACAGCATAATGGGATAATGGGGTGAGAATGGGATAATGGGATAACAGCATAACGGGATAACACGACCACAGGATATTGGGATAAAGGGATGACAGGAAAAAGGGATAACACGATAACAGGGTAACGGGATAACGGGACACCAGGATAATGGGGTAATGGGATAACGGGACAGCAGGATAACAGGGTCATGGGATAGCAGGGACAATGGGGCAATGGGATAACGGGATAGTGGGATAGCAGGATCATGGGGTACTGGGATAACGGGGTAACAGGATAATGGGATAACATCCAGATCCTGTCCCCATCTCAGGCGCTGGGAGAAGCTCCGGGAACGGCTCCGTGCTCCGGGACGCGGCAGCGCTGGGCCGGGAGCTCTCGGAGCTGCATCGGGAGCTCTCGGAGCTCCGGGAGGCGCTCCAGGCGCAGGAATTCCTGCTGGAGGGAACCTCCCGCAGCCAGGCCCGCCTGGCCAGCGCCGGCTCCGACCTCTCCATGGGGCTGGAAAACTGCTCCGGGTCCCTGGGGAGCATCGGCCGGAGCCTGGCGCGGCTGCGGGAGCGCGCCGGGGAATGCCAGGGCGGCACCGCCCGCCTGCGGAATTCCCTGCGGGATCTGCTCCAGCGGGAATCCCAGGCTGGAGCGGCCGTGGTGCTGCTGATTTCCAGCCTGGCGCAGAATTCCCGGCGGCTCCGCGAGCTCCAGGAGAACGCGGCCGAGGAGACGCCGGCGCTGCTGCGGGCGGCGGCGGCCGAGGGGCAGAACCTGACGCGGCTCCTCGGGGCGCTCCGCGCGGATTCGTCGCGGAGCGCGGATCAGCTGCGGAGCCTCCAGGCCGGGCTGGGCCCGGCCATGCGGGAAACGTCGCGGAATTCGCAGGGGCTGCAGGAGCTGGCGCTGGAGCTGCTGGCGCTGCAGCTGCGGCTGGACGGGGCCGCGGCGCGGCTGGAGGAGCAGCGGGACGGGACGCAGGAGCTGCGGCGGCGCCGCGCCCGCGGGCGGCAGCGCGGGCAGGAGCGGCTCCGGGAGCTGCGGTCCCGGCTGGAATCGCTGCGGGAGGAGCTGCGGAGCATCGAGGCCAACGTGGGCGGCACGGAGGGGCACGTGCGGGCCATGCTGCGCTTCCTGGAGGCCGCCGGAGATTCCTGCGGGCGGGAGCTGAGCGGGCACGGCCGGGAGCTGCGGGAGCTGCGGCGGGAGATGGGAGAGATCCGGGAGGGAACGGAGGAGCTGCGGGAGCGATCCGGGATCCTGGGAATGCGGCTGGAGATGGGAGTGAGGAACCTGAGCCTGGCCGTGCAGGAGATGAGGGCGGTGGATGCGCGGCACGGGGAGATGCTCCGGAATGTCGGCGAGATCCGAGGTGAGCACGGAGGGAGGGAGGGAATGCGGGTTTTCCCGGGATGGGGTGGGATTGGGGGGGTCCTGATACCTGGGAATGATCCCGGCTGAGGCCTGGGATGGGCTGGGATGGTTCCATGGGTTTGGGGCTGTCCCTGGGATAGGGTGGGGTTTCTTCTTGGGATGGGGGGGGGGCATTTCAGGAATCCTGATCCCAAGGAATGTGGAGCACGATCCAAACCCTGAGGTCTGGGATGGGCCGGGATCAACCCCATGGGTGTGGGGCTGTCCCTGGGACTGCAGGGAGGTGACTCTTTTTGGGATGGGGTGGGATTCTGGGAATCCTGATCCCAAACCTGCTGGAAGAGGATCCAAACCCAGAAGTTTGGGATGGGCTGGGATCACCCCGTGGGCTTGGGTTTGTCCCTGGGAGAGCTGACTGTTCTTGAGATGGGGTGGGATTTTGGGAATCCTGATCCCAAATCTGCTGGAGGAGGATCCAAACCCCCATTCCGAGGTCTGGGATGGCACCGGGATCGCCCCATGGATGCAGATCCCAGGGTCAGAGGGCGCTGCCCCCTCTGGATGAGCGCTGGGATTTTTGGGATTTGGGAATGTCCCAATTCCCTGCGGTGTCACTCCCCCTGCGTCCCCCCAGCACGGAGCCAGCGGCTCTTCCCGATCCCCCTGGGTGGAATTCCCGGTTTTCCCAAATTTTTGCGGCATTGGAGCATTCCCCAGATGAAATTCCCGGTTTTACCGGCACTGGAGCATTCCCTGTGTGGAATTCCCGGTTTTCCGGGGATCAGAGCATTCCCGGGATGAAATTCCCGGTTTTTCTGGGACTGGAGCATTCCCTGTGTGGAATTCCCGGTTTTACCGGGACCGAAGCATTCCCGGGATGAAATTCCCGGTTTTCCCGGGACCTGAGCATTCCCCAGATGGAATTCCAGGGTTCCCCGGGACCAGAGCATTCCCGGGTGAAATTCCCGGTTTCCCCAGTAGCATTCTCATTCCTGGGATGGAATTCCCGGTTTCCCCGGGATCACAGCATCCCCGTGTGGCATTCCCGGTTTTTTCGGGACCATTCCCATTCCCCGTGTGGCATTTCCGGTTTTCCCGGGATGGAATTCCCGGTTCTCCCGGGACCATTCCCATTCCCCGTGTGGCATTCCCGGTTTCCCCGGGATGGAATTCCCGGTTCTCCCGGGACCATTCCCCTTCCCCGGGATGGAATTCCCGGTTCTCCCGGGACCATTCCCCTTCCCCGTGTGGCATTCCCGGTTTTCCCGGACCATTCCCATTCCCTGCATCCCCTCTCTTGTCGTTCCAGGCGTTCCGGGGCTCCCGGGCCCGCGCGGCCCCAAGGGCGACACCGGAGCCGGGGGCGCGCCGGGAGCTCCGGGCCCCGGGGGCGGCCTCGGCGATTGGGGAGCGCCGGGAGCGCCGGGAGCGCCGGGAGCGCCGCCGGGAGCGCCGGGACCGCGCGGGGAGCGGGGCCCGACCGGAGCCCCGGGATGGGCCGGGCCCAAGGGCGCCAAGGGCGGGATGGGGCTGCCGGGAGCCCGCGGGGAGCCGGGGACACCGGGCGGGAGCGGAGCCCCCGGAGCCCCGGGGACACCGGGACCGGAGGGACCGCGCGGAGCCCGCGGGGAGCCCGGGACAGCCGGGGGACCGGGGACACCGGGGACACCGGGGGAGCCCGGAGAGAGGGGGACACCGGGGATACCGGGGGCACCGGGACCGCCAGGGCCACCGGGACCGCCCGGGCCATGACAGGGACAGGGGGACAGCGGGGACACTGGGACAGCCCGGGCCACCGGGACTCTGACCGGGACAAGGACAGCGACAGGGGACAGTGACAGGGGACAGCGGGACTGCCCGGGGAGAGGGGGACACCAGGGCCACCGGGACCATGACCGGGACAAGGACAGGGGGACACCGGGACCGGTCGGAGCGCCCGGAGCCCCCGGGGAGCCCGGGACAGCCGGGGGACAGGGGACACAGGGGGAGCCCGGAGAGAGGGGGACACCGGGGATACCGGGCCACCGGGGCCACGACTGGGAGAGGGACAGCGGGGACACCGGGACAGCCAGGAGAGACGGGACCCCCGGGGACACCGGGACCATGACTGGGACAGGGACAGGAGGACAAGGACAGGGGGGCAGCGGTGCCACCTCCGGGACAGCGACACAGGGACACGGACAGGGGACAGGGACACGGAGAGGAGGACAGGGGGCAGCAGTGCCACCTCCAGGACAGGGACAAGGGGACAGGGGACACGGACAGGGGACAGTGGGACAGCAATGCCACCTCCAGGACGGGGACAGGGGACACGGACAGGGGGACAGCAGTGCCACCTCCAGGACGGGGACAGAGGGACACCCCCGGGAGGGGGACACGGGGACAAGGACAGGGGGTCCCCAGTGTCACCCCCAGGACGGGGACAGGGACCCCAGCGCCACCCGCGGTGTCCCCGGGCTGTCCCCGCCGTGTCCCCGCTGTCCCTCCCAGCTCGGGGCCAGCCAGGGGCCGGTCCCCGCCCCCGGGAATTCCTTGGGAATTTTTTTTGGGAATTTTTCGGGAATCCGGGGGGGTCCCGGCTGGGCCTTGGGGTGTCCCCGGGCTGTCCCCGCGGTGTCGCGGCTCAATAAAGGTCCCTGCGCGTCCTGAACTGGGAATTCCGGGAATTCTGGGACAGCCCAGCGGGAACTGGGAACGCTGCGAGCCCCGGATCCCAAATCCCAAATTTAGGGAATCCCAAATCCCGGCTTTAGGGGATCCCAAATCCCAAATTTAGGGGATCCCAAATCCCAAATTTAGGGGATCCCAAATCCCGGCTTTAGGGGATCCCAAATCCCGGCTTTAGGGGACCCCAATCCCCGGCTTTGTGGGGTACCCAATCCCGGCTTTAGGGGATCCCAAATCCCAAATTTAGGGGATCCCAAATCTCAGCTTTAGGGAATCCCTAATCTCGGTTTTAGGGGATCCCAAATCTCAGTTTCGGGTTCCCACTCCCCTTCCCTCATCTGGGATCACAAATCCCAAATTTAGGGAATCCCCAAATCCCGGCTTTAGAACATCCCAAATCCCCAAATTCAGGGATTCCTGTTCCCCTTTTCCCTCATCCCAACTCTGGATCCCAGATTTAGGAGCATCCCAAATCCCAAATTTAGGGCACCCCAAATCCCAAATTTAGGGGCACCCCAAATCCCAAATTTAGGGGCATCCCAAATCTCAGCTTCAGGGAATCCCAAACCCCAGCTTTAGGGGATCCCAAATCCCAAATTTAGGGAATCCCCAAATCCCAAATTTAGGGAATCCCCAAATCCCAACTTTTGGGCATCCCAAATCCCAAATTTAGGGAGTCGCCAATCTCGGTTTTAGGGGATCCCAAATCTCAGTTTTGGGTTCCCACTCCCCTTCCCTCATCCGGGATCCCAAATCCCAAATTTAGGGGATCCCAAATCCCCCTTTTTAGGGGATCTCACTCCCCCTTCCCTCATCTGGGATTCCCAAATCCCGGCTTTAGAGGATCCCAAATCCCCAATTTTGGGTTTCCCGTTCCCCTTTCCCTCATCCTGGATCTGGACCCCAAATCCACTTTCCCCATTTTTCCCAGTTTCCCCCCATTTTACCCGGGTTTTCCAGGTTTTTCCCCAGTTTTCCTGAGTTTTCCACGTTTTTCCCCAGTTTTCCTGGTTTTTCCAGCTTTTCCTCCAGTTTTCCTGGTTTTCTCCACTTTTTCTTGGTTTTCCCTCATTTTTTCCCTATTTTTCCTGGTTCTTCCCTGCTTTTTCCCATTTTCCCCCATTTTTCTGGGTTTCCCTCCATTTTTCCTGGGTTTTTTTTCCACTTTTTCCCTGTTTTTTCCAGTTTTCCCCCATTTTACCCAGGTTTTCCAGGTATTTCCCATTTTTTCCCAGTTTTCCTGAGTTTTCCACGTTTTTCCCCAGTTTTCCTGGTTTTTCCAGCTTTTCCAGGTTTTTCTCCAATTTTCCTGTTTTTCTCCACTTTTTCTTGGTTTTCCCTCATTTTTTCCCTATTTTTCCTGGTTCTTCCCTGCTTTTTCCCATTTTCCCCATTTTTCTGGGTTTCCCTCCATTTTTCCTGGGTTTTTTTTCCACTTTTTCCCTGTTTTTTCCAGTTTTCCCCCATTTTACCCAGGTTTTCCAGGTTTTTCCCATTTTTTCCCAGTTTTCCTGAGCTTTCCACGTTTTTCCCCAGTTTTCCTGGTTTTTCCAGCTTTTCCAGGTTTTTCTCCAATTTTCCTGTTTTTCTCCACTTTTTCTTGGTTTTCCCTCATTTTTTCCCTATTTCTCCTGGTTCTTCCCTGCTTTTTCCCATTTTCCCCCATTTTTCTGGGTTTCCCTCCATTTTTCCTGGGTTTTTTTCCACTTTTTCCCTGTTTTTTTCCAGTTTTCCCCCCATTTTACCCAGGTTTTCCAGGTTTTTCCCATTTTTTCCCAGTTTTCCTGAGTTTTCCACATTTTTCCCCAGTTTTCCTGGTTTTTCCAGCTTTTCCAGGTTTTTCTCCAATTTTCCTGTTTTTCTCCACTTTTTCTTGGTTTTCCCTCATTTTTTCCCTATTTTTCCTGGTTCTTCCCTGCTTTTTCCCATTTTCCCCCATTTTTCTGGGTTTCCCTCCATTTTTCCTGGGTTTTTTTTCCACTTTTTCCCTGTTTTTTCCAGTTTTCCCCCATTTTACCCAGGTTTTCCAGGTTTTTCCCCAGTTTCCTGAGTTTTCCACGTTTTTCCCCAGTTTTCCTGGTTTTTCCAGCTTTTCCATGTTTTCCTCCAATTTTCCTGTTTTTCTCCACTTTTTCTTGGTTTTCCCTCATTTTTTCCCTTTTTTTTCTGGTTCTTCCCTGCTTTTTCCCATTTTCCCCATTTTTCTGGGTTTCCCTCCATTTTTCCTGGGTTTTTTTCCACTTTTTCCCTGTTTTTTCCAGTTTTCCCCCATTTTACCCGGGTTTTCCAGGTTTTTCCCCAGTTTTCCTGAGTTTTCCACGTTTTTCCCCAGTTTTCCTGGTTTTTCCAGCTTTTCCAGCTTTTCCTCCAGTTTTCCTGTTTTTCTCCACTTTTTCTTGGTTTTCCCTCATTTTTTCCCTATTTTTCCTGGTTCTTCACTGCTTTTTCCCATTTTCCCCATTTTTCTGGGTTTCCCTCCATTTTTCCTGGGTTTTTTTCCACTTTTTCCCTGTTTTTTCCAGTTTTCCCCCATTTTACCCGGGTTTTCCAGGTTTTCCCCCCAGTTTTCCTGAGTTTTCCACGTTTTTCCCCAGTTTTCCTGGTTTTTCCAGCTTTTCCTCCAGTTTTCCTGTTTTTCTCCACTTTTCCTTGGTTTTCCCTCATTTTTTCCCTATTTTTCCTGGTTCTTCCCTGCTTTTTCCCATTTTCCCCATTTTTCTGGGTTTCCCTCCATTTTTCCTGGGTTTTTTTCCACTTTTTCCCTGGTTTTTCCAGCTTTTCCAGGTTTTTCTCCAATTTTCCTGGTTTTCTCCACTTTTTCTTGGTTTTCCCTCATTTTTTCCCTATTTTTTCTGGTTCTTACCTGCTTTTTCCCATTTTCCCCCATTTTTCTGGGTTTCCCTCCATTTTTCCTGGGTTTTTTTCCACTTTTTCCCTGGTTTTTCCAGTTTTCCCCCATTTTACCCAGGTTTTCCAGGTTTTTCCCCATTTTTTCCCAGTTTTCCTGAGCTTTCCACGTTTTCCCCCAGTTTTCCTGGTTCTTCCAGCTTTTCCTCCAGTTTTCCTGTTTTTCTCCACTTTTTCTTGGTTTTCCCTCATTTTTTCCCTATTTTTTCTGGTTCTTCCCTGGTTTTCCCCATTTTTTCCTTATTTTTCCAGTTTTTTTCCCAGTTTTTCCCCAATTTCCCCGGTTTTGAAGAATTCCAGAGGCGGCCCCAGCTGATCCCAGCCTTTGTTGGCTCCGACATTCCCGGGAATTCCCGCCCAAAGTCCGGGAGAGGCGGGGCCGGAGCCCGAGTTCCTTTTCCTGGGAATTCCATTTTCCTGGGAATTCCCAAAGGATCTTCCCAGAGGAATCCTCACATGAAATCGTCGGAGTCGTTCCCGTCCTGTGGGGAGAGCGGGAATTTGGGAATTCTGGGAATTCTGGGAATGCTGGGAACGCTGGGAATTTGGGATTTTGGGAATTTGAGAAAGTGGGAATTGGGACGGTGGGAATTGGGAAATTTGGGAATGTGAGAATTGGGAATGGGGGAATGGAGAATTTGGGAATGGGAATGTGGGATTGGGGAATTTGGGAACAGGGAATTTGGGAATGTGGGAGTTGGGATTTGGGAATGGAAATTGGGAGCAGGAGTTGGGAACTGGGAATTTGGGAATGTGGGAATTGGGAATGTGGGAACAGGAATTGGGAATTTGGGAATGGGGGAATTGGGAATGGGGGAATGGAGGAATAGGAATGGAGAATTTGGGAATGGGAATGTGGGATTGGGGAATTTGGGAACTGGGGAATTGGGAATGTGGGAATGTGGGAATTAAAAATGTGGGAACAGGAATTGGGAATTTGGGAAAGGGGGAACAGAGGAACAGGAATGGAGAACTTGGGAATGGGAATGTGGGATTGGGGAGTTTGGGAATTGGGAATGGGGGGAATTGGGAATTTGGGAATGTGGGAATTTGGGAATGTGGTAATTGGGAATGGGGGAATGTGGGATTTGGGAATGGAAATCGGGAACAGGAGTTGGGAACTGGGAATTTGGGATGTGGGAATTGGGAATGTGGGAATTAAGAATGTGAGAATGGGAATTGGGAATTTGGGAATGTGGGATTTGGGAATGGGAATCGGGAATGGGGGAATGTGGGAATTGGGAATGTGGGATTTGGGAATGGGGGAACGGAGGAATAGGAATGGAGAGTTTGGGAATGGGAATGTGGGATTGGGGAGTTCGGGAATGGGGAATGGGAGAATTGGGAATTTGGGATTGTGGGGATTTGGGAACTGGGAATGGAAATTGGGAACAGGAGTTGGGAACTGGGAATTTGGGAATTTGGGGATCGGGAATGTGGGAATAGGAATTGGGAATGTGGGATTTGGGAATGTGGGATTTGGGAATGGGAAAGGGAATTGGGAATGGGGGAATGGAGGAATAGGAATGGAGAATTTGGGAATGGGAATGTGGGATTGGAGAATTTGGGAACTGGGAATGGGGGGAATTGGGAATGTGGGAATTGGGAATGTGGGAGATGGGATTTGGGAATGGAAATCGGGAACAGGAGTTGGGAACTGGGAATTTGGAAATGTGGGAATTGGGAATGGGAGAATGTGGGGATTTGGGAATGTGGGATTTGGGAATGTGGGATTTGGGAATGGGAAAGGGGAATTGGGAATGGGGGAATTCCCACGGGGACACTTTGGGGTGTGGAGCTCTGGGAATTCTCATCATTCCCATTCCCATCAATCCCATTATTCTCAATCCCACCATTCCCATTATTTCCAGTATTCCCAATCCCTTCATTTCCCATTGTTCTCACCCCCATTCTTCTCATTCCCATTATTCCCATAATCCCCATCCTTCCCATTATTCTGAATCCCATCATTCCCATCTCCATGATTCCCAAATTTCCCATTATTCCCAATCCCATTCCCGTTATTCCAATTATTCCTAATCCCGTTATTCCTATAATTCCCATTTCCATTATTCCCATTATTCCCATCCCATTCCCATTCTAATTCCCATTCTCATTCCCATTACTGCCATTCCCACTTTTCCCATTATTCCCAATCCTGTTATTCCCATCCCATCCCATCCCATCCCATCCCATCCCATCCCATCCCATCCCATTCCCATCCCCATTTTTCCCACTATTCCCAATCCCATTTTCATAATTCCAATTATTCCCAATCCCATTTTTCCCATTATCCCCGTTATTCCCATTCCCATTGTTCCCAATCCCATTCTCATCATTCAAATTACTCCCATTCCAATTACTCCCATTCCCATTAATCCCATCATTCCCATTCCAATTATTCCCAATCCCATTTTTCCCATTATTCCCAATCCCATTTTTCCCATTATTCCCAACCCCAGTTCTCCCATCATCCCCAATCCCATTCCCATCCCATTGCCATGATTCCAAATCCCATTATTCCCATTAATCCCATTATTCCCAATCCCATTCTCATCATTCCCATCATTCCCATTCCCTTTATTCCCAATCCCATTCCCATAATTCCAATTCCAATTATTCCCAAACCCAGTTTTCCCATTACTCCCAATCCCATTCCCACAATTCCCATTCCCATTATTCCCAATCCCATTTTTCCCATTATTCCCAACCCCAGTTCTCCCATCATTCCCAATCCTATTCCCATAATTCCCATTGCCATTATTCCAAATCCCATTATTCCCATTATTCCCAATCCCATTCCCATCATTCCCATTCCCACAATTCCCATTCCAATTATTCCCAATCCCATTTTTCTCATTATTCCCAATCCCATATTTCAAGCCTCATTTTTCCCATCATTCCCAATCCCATTCCCATCGTTCCCATTCCCATCATTCCCATTTTCCCGAGGAATTCCCGGAATTCCGGGGGCTCACCTGGTTGGAGGACATGTTCTCCGGCCTTCATCAGGGACGAGTAGCTCCTGCAGGGAGAATTTCCAGAATTATCCCGGAATTCCGAGGGAATTCCCACTGAAAACCCCGGAGCGGACCCCGGAACTCCCGAGGATTTTCCCTCCAGAATTCCGCCCCCCGTCGACGATCCCGGAATTCCGTTTTTCTCCGGGATCTCCCAGCTGGAAAATCCCAGATTCGGGATCCCAATCCCAGATTTCCCAGCCTGGATCCCAGGAAATTCCCGGATTTCCCTTCCATCCCGGTTTTTGTGCAGCTCAGGGAAGCTCCTGAGGGAATCCTGGGAATCCCAAATCCCCAAATCCCGAATCCCTCGGGAGGAATTCCCGGCACGTCCCGGCCCCTCATTCCCGGTTATCCGGGATCCGGAATTCCAGGGGGGATTTTCCCAGGAGCAATCCTGGGAAAGCTCCGGAATTCTGGGGGGAATTCCAGATGGAGTTCCAGAGGAAATCAGAGCAATTCCAGAGAGAATTCCAGAGGCATCCAGGGGCAATTCCAAAGGGAATTTCAGGTCAATTCCAGAGAGAATTCCAGACGCAGTTGGGGCAATTCCGAAGGGAATTCCAGAGGGAATTGGGGCAATTCAAGGGAGAATTCCAGAGAACATTCCAGAAGCGATTCCAGAGGCAACTGAGGGAATTCCAGAGGGAATTCCAAAGGGAATTAGGGCAATTCCAGAGGAAACTGGGGCAATTCCAGAGGGAATTCCGGGCTCTCTTCTGTCATTCCCAGTCCCCACTCCCTGACCGAATTCGGGATTCTCCTTGGAAAACCCCCCAGGAGCTCCAATCCCAAAATTCCCAACAAATGTTCCTGGAATTCCCAGCAAACATTCCCAACGTTCCCACTAAACACTGCCATCAAACGTTCCCAGAACTCCCAACAAATATTCCTGAATTCCCACCAAGCACTCTCATAAAACATTCCCAACATTCCCACCAGACATTCGCAGCGCTCCTGCCAAACGTTCCCAGAATTCCCAACAAATATTCCGGGAATTCCCACCAAACATTCCTGGCACCCCCTCCAAACATTCCCAAGGTTCTCACCAGACATTCCCACCAAACATTCCCAACGTTTCCACCAAACATTCCCCCAAAAATTCCTGAAATTCCCAATGTCCCCAAAATTCTCACCAAACATTCCCACCAGAGATTTCCAACAAAACTTTTTGGAATTCTCACCAAACATTCCCACCAAAATTCCCAGCAAACGCTCAGGGAATTCCCACAAACATTCCCAGCAAACATTCCCAACATTGTCACCAAACATTCCCACCAAACATTCTCCCAGATGTTCCTGGAATTCCCAATATTCCCATAATTCTCACCAAACATCCCCATCAAACATTCCCACCAAGCATTCCCAACATTCCAACCAAACATTCCCAACATTCCAACCAAACACTCCCAGAATTCTCACCAAGCATTCCCACCAGACATTCCTGGGATTCTCAGCAAAACGTTTCCACCAAACATTCCCATCAAACATTCCCAACACTCCCAACAAATATTCTGGGAACTCCCACCAAATATTCCTGGCAGTCCCACCAAACATTCCCAATGTTCTCAGCAGACATTCCCACCAAACGTTCCTGGAATTCTCACCAAATAATCTTGGAATTCCCACCAAACATTCCCAGAGTCCCACCAAACATTCCCAGAATTCTCACCAAACATTCCCAGAATTCTCACCAAACATTCCCACCAAATATTCCTGGAATTCTCAGCAAAAAATTCCCACCAAACATTCCCACCAGACATTCCCAGCACTCCCGGCATTCCCAGAATTCCGGGAATTCCCACCGGAGCTCCTCCATCTCCTTTTTTCCAGCGCTGCTCCTGCAGCTCCATCTGGCGCTGCCACCAAACATTCCCAACATTCCCACCAAACATTCCGGGAATTCCCAACAAACATTCCCAACACTCCTGCGAAACATTCAGGGAATTTCCACCACACATTCCCCAAATTCCCACCAAACATTCCCGGCATTCTTACCAGACATTCCCACCAAACATTCCCACCAAACATTCCCACCAGCCATTCCCACCACTCCCGGCATTCCCAGAATTCCGGGGATTCCCACCGGAGCTCCTCCATCTCCTTTTTCCGGCGCTGCTCCTGCAGCTCCATCCAGTGCCCGTCACCAAACATTCCCAACAAACATTCCCAACATTCCCACCAGACATTCCCAACATTACAAGCAGACATTCCCACCAAACATTCTCAACATTCCCAGCACTCCCGGCATTCCCAGAATTCCGGGAATTCCCACCTGAGCTCCTCCATCTCCTTTTTTCCGGCGCTGCTCCTGCAGCTCCATCTGGTGCTCATCACCAAACATTCCCACCAAACATTCCCAGGAATTCCCACCAAACATTCCCAACATTCCTGTGAGACATTCAGGGAATTTCCACCACACATTCCCTGTATTCCACCAAACATTCCCGGCATTCTTACCTAACATTCCCACCAAACATTCAGGGAATTCCCACCAGACATTCCCACCAAACATTCCCACCAAACATTCAGGGAATTCCCACCAGACATTCCCACCAAACATTCCCACCAAAAATTCCCAACAAACATTCCCATGAAACATTCTCAACATTCCCACCACTCCCGGCATTCCCAGAATTCCGGGACTTCCCACCTGAGCTCCTCCATCTCCTTTTTTCCGGCGCTGCTCCTGCAGCTCCATCTGGTGCTCATCACCAAACATTCCCAACAAACATTCAGGGAATTCCCACCAGCCATTCCCAGCACTCCCGGCATTCCCAGAATTCCGGGAATTCCCACCGGAGCTCCTCCATCTCCTTTTTCCGGCGCTGCTCCTCGCGCTGCTCCCGGTGCCCATCACCAAACATTCCCACCAAACATTCCCAACATTCCAAGCAGACATTCCCACGAAACATTCTCAACATTCCCACCACTCCCGGCATTCCCGGAATTCCCACCGGAGCTCCTCCATCTCCTTTCTCCGGCGCTGCTCCCGGCGCTGCTCCTGCAGCTCCATATGGCATTCCCACCAAACATTCCCAACATTCCCACCAGACATTCCCACCACTCCCGGCATTCCCAGAATTCCGGGGATTCCCACCGGAGCTCCTCCATCTCCTTTTTCCGGCGCTGCTCCTGCAGCTCCATCCAGGGCACCGCCACCAAACATTCCCAACAAACATTCAGGGAATTCCCACCAGCCATTCCCACCACTCCTGGCATTCCCAGAATTCCGGGACTTCCCACCTGAGCTCCTCCATCTCCTTTTTTCCAGCGCTGCTCCTGCAGCTCCATCTGGTGCTCATCACCAAACATTCCCAACAAACATTCCAGGGAATTCCCACCAGCCATTCCCACCACTCCCGGCATTCCCAGAATTCCGGGAATTCCCACCTGAGCTCCTCCATCTCCTTTTTTCCAGCGCTGCTCCTGCAGCTCCATCTGGTGCTCATCACCAAACATTCCCAACAAACATTCCAGGGAATTCCCACCAGCCATTCCCACCACTCCCGGCATTCCTGGCACTCCCGGCATTCCCGGCATTCCCACCGGAGCTCCTCCATCTCCTTTCTCCGGCGCTGCTCCTCGCGCTGCTCCCGGCGCTGCTCCTGCAGCTCCATCCGGCGCCGCCCGCGCTCCTCCCGGTCCCGGCTCTCCCGCTCGGCCGCCAGGTCCGGGAACCGCTCCACGCGCGTCCCGCTCCAGCCGCCGCAGCTGCTCCGCCCCGCGCCGCTCCACCGTCACCCGAGCGCACCTGGGACACACCGGGGGGTTAGACCGGGGTTAAACCGGGGTTAAATCAGGGGTTAAACCAGGGGTTAAACTGGGATTGAACCGGGGTTAAACTGGAGTGAGACTGGGGATTAAATAGGGGAAAACGGGAGTGAGCTGCTCCGCCCCGCGGCGCTCCACCGTCACCGAGCGCACCTGCAACGTGAGCGGGGTTAGGCCGGGGTTAAACCGGGGTTAGACCGGGGTTAAACCAGGGGTTAAACTGGGATTGAACTGGGGTTAAACCGGGATTATACAGGGGTTAACGGGAGTGAGCTGCTCTGCCCTGCGGCGCTCCACCGTCACCGAGCGCACCTGCAACGTGAGCGGGGTTAGGCCGGGGTTAGACCGCGGTTAGACCGGGGTTAGCCCAGGGTTAAACCCGGGGTTAAACTTGGGTTAAACTGGGAGTGAGACTGGGGATTAAAGAGGGATTAACTGGAGTGCGCTGCTCCGCCCCGCGACGCTCCACCGTCACCGAGCGCACCTGCAACGTGAGCGGGGTTAGGCCGGGGTTAAACCGGGGTTAAATCAGGGGTTAAATCAGGGGGTAAACTGGGAGTGAGACTGGGGATTAAACAGGGGATAATGGGAGTGCGCTGCTCCGCCCCGCGCCGCTCCACCGTCACCGAGCGCACCTGCAATGTGAGCGGGGTTAGGCCGGGATTAAACCGGGGTTAGACCGGGGTTAAATCCCGGGTTAAACTGGGATTGAACTGGGGTTAAACAGGGGTTAACAGGAGTGCGCTGCTCCGCCCCGCGGCACTCCACCGTCACAGAGCGCACCTGGAATATGGGGTTAGACCGGGATTAAACCGGGGTTAGACTGGGACTAAACTGGGATTGAACTGGGGTTAAACTGGGGTTAAACCGGGAGTGAGACTGGGGATTAAACAGGGGAAAACGGGAGTGAGCTGCTCCGCCCCGCGCTGCTCCACCGTCACCGAGCGCACCTGCAACGTGAGCGGGGTTAGACCGGGGTTAGACCGGGGTTAGACCGGGGTTAAACTGGGATTGAACCGCGGTTAAACTGGGAGTGAGACTGGGGATTAAACACGGATTAACGGGAGTGTGCTGCTCCGCCCCGCGATGATCCACCATCACCGAGCGCACCTGGGACAGGGGGGGGTTAGACCGGGGTTAACCCGGGGTTAGACCGGGGTTAAACCAGGGGTTAACCCAGGGGTTAAACTGGGAATAAACCGAGGTTAAACTGGAGTGAGATTGGGGATTAAACAAGGGATAATGGGAGTGCGCTGCTCCGCCCCGCGACGCTCCACCGTCACAGAATGTACCTGGAATATGGAGTTAGACCGGGATTAAACCGGGGTTAAACTGGGCTTAAACTAGGGTTAAATCCGGGGTTAAACTGGGATTGAACCGGGGTTAAACTGGGAGTGAGACTGGGGATGAAACACGGATTAACGGGAGTGCGCTGCTCCATCCTGGGACGCTCCACAGTCACAGAACGCACCTGGAATGGGGGGGTTAGACCGGGATTAAACCGGGGTTAAACTGGGCTTAAACTAGGGTTAAATCAGGGGCTAAACTGGGATTGAACCGGGGTTAAACTGGAGTGAGACTGGGGATTAAACAGGAAATGGGGAGTGCGCTGCTCTGCCCCACAACGCTCCACAGTCACAGAACGCACCTGGAATATGGGGTTAGACCGGGGTTAAACCGGGGTTAAACCGGGGACTAAACCGGGATTAAACTGGGGTTAACCCAGGGTTAAACTGGGGTTAAACTGGGAGTGAACCGGGGTTAAACTGGGAATGAAAGCAGGGATTAGACAGGGGTAAACGGGAGTGCGCTGCTCCACCCCACGACGCTCCACTGTCACAGAGCGCACCTGGAATATGGGGGTTAGACCGGGATTAAGCCAGGGTTAGACTGAGTTTAAATTGGGGTTAAACTGGGAATTACATCAGGATTGAACTGGGGTTAAACTGGGATTAAACTGGGAACTGGGAGTGTGCTGCTCTGCCCCGGGACGCTTCACCATCACAGAACGCACTGGAATATGGGGGGTTAGGCCGGGATTAAACCGGGGTTAGACTGGGGTTAAATTGGGGGTTAAACTGGGATTGAACTGGGATTGAAACGGGGTTAAATTTGGATTAAACTGGGATAACGGGAGTGCACTGCTCCGCCCCGCGGCACTCCACCGTCACAGAACGCACCTGGGATTGAACAGGGTTAAACCAGGCTTAAACCAGGAACTAAACTGGGATCAAACCGAGGTTAAATCAGAGATTCAACCGGGATTTAAACTGGGATTAAACCAGGGTTAAACCAGGATTAACAGGAGTTAAACCGGGAACTGGGAGAGTACTGCTCCACCGTCACTGAGTGCACCTGGGGTCAAGCCAGGCTTAAACCGGACCTAAACAGGGATTAATAGGAGGTAAATTTAGAATTAAACCGGGATTAAACTGGGAGTTAAACTGGGAACTGGGACTGCGCTGCTCTGCCGCCCACCTCCACCATCACCGAGCGCAGCTGATGGGGATTAAACCGGGATTAAACCGGGATTAAACCGGGAATTGGGATTGCAGTGCTCCACTAGCACAGAGCACACCTGGGATTAAACCGCGATTAAACTGGGAGTTAAACCGGGATTAAACCGGGAGTTGGGATTGCACTGCTCCACCAGCACGGAGCACACCTGGGATTAAACCAGGAGTTACACCAGGAATTAAACCGGGAGTTACACCGGGAATTAACCCGGGAATTAAACCAGGATTGGGGCTGTTCCCAACGGGATTTGCGTCCTGGTGCTGCTCTCTGCCGGTGACGGCGGGAATTGCGGGAAAACCTGGAATGTGGAATATTCCCAATGGGAAAAAACGTCCCAGTCCTGGTTTGTGTTGGGAATTGTGGGGGGAAACTGGGAATGCAGAATGTTCCTGGTGTCCCCATTCCCGGATTCCCGAGGCTCCCATTCCCAGATTCCCAATGACCATTCCCAGATTTCCACTGCTCCCATTCCCGTGTTCCCATTCCCAGCTCCCGCTGTTCCCATTGTTTCCATTGCCAGATTCCCAATGACCATTCCCAGATTCCTGAGGTTCCTATTCCCCAATTGATTCCCGAGGTTCCCCATTCCCAATTCCTGCTGTTCCCATTCCCACATTCCTCTGTTCCCAAATTTATTCCCATTTATTGATTCCCATTTATTTATTCCCATTCCCACGTCCCTCACGCCCTTGTGCTGGTGGAAGCTGATCCGTTCCCATTCCCATTCCCACTTCCAATTCCCACGGTTCCCATTCCCACATTCCCAGATTTATTCCCACTTCCATTCCTGCGTCTCTCACGCCCCTGTGCCGGTGGCAGCCAATCTGCCCCCATTCCCAATCCCTGCTTTTCCCATTCTTCCCATTCCCACATCCTCAAATTCCCAGATCCATTCTGAAATTCCCAGATTTATTCCCAGATTTATTCCCACCTCTCGCGTCCTTGTGCTGGTGGAAGCCTGTGTGTTCCCATTCCCATTCCCAAATTCCCAGATTTATTCCCAAATTCCCAGATATTTCCCATCCCCTCACTCACATCCTTGCTGCGGTGCAAGCCGATCTGATCTCAATTTCAAACTCCCAGATTTGATCCCAAATTCCCAGATTTATTCCCAGATTTATTCCCAGATTTTCCCTCCCTCACTCATGTCCTTGCTGCGGAGGAAGCTGATCCAATCCCATTCCCAAATTCCCAGATTCGATCCCAAATTCCCAGATTTATTCCCAGATTATCCATTCCCCTCACTCACGTCTTTGCTGTGGTGGAAGCTGATCTGTTCCAATTCCCAAACTCCCAAATTCCAGATTCGATCCCAAATTCCCAGATTTATTCCCAGATTTATTCCCAGGTTTTCCCTCCCTCACTCACGTCCTTGCTGCGGAGGAAGCTGATCCAATCCCATTCCCAAATTCCCAGATTTATTCCCAAATTCCCAGATTTATCCATTCCCTCACTCACGTCCTTGCTGCAGTGGAAGCCAATCTGATCCCATTCCCAAATTCCCAGATTTATTCCCAGATTTCCCATCCCCTCACTCACATCCTTGCTGCGATGGAAGCTGATCTGATCCCAAATTCAAATTCCCAGATTCATTCCCAAATTCCCAGATTTATTCCCAGATTATCCATCCCCTCACTCACGTCCTTGCTGCGGTGGAAGCCGATCTGATCCCATTCCCAAATTCCCAGATTTTATTCCCAGATTTTATCCCCACATTCCCTCACTCACGTCCTTGCTGCGGTGGAAGCCAATCTGACCCCATTCCCAAATTCCCAAATTCCCAGATTTATTCCCAAATTCCCAGATTTATTCCCAGATTTTCCATCCTCACTCACGTCCTTGCTGCGGTGGAAGCCGATCTGATCCCATTCCCCATTCCCAAATTCCCAGATTTTATTCCCAAATTCCCAGATATTTCCCGTCCCTCACTCACGTCCTTGCTGCGGTGGAAGCCGATCTGATCCCAATCCCAAATTCCCAGATTTATTCCCAGATTCATTCCCAGATTTTCCCGTCCCTCACTCACGTCCTTGCTGTGGTGGAAGCCGATCTGACCCCATTCCCATTCCCAAATTCTCAGATTTATTCCCAAATTCCCAGATTTTCCATCCCTCACTCACGTCCTTGCTATGGTGGAAGCCAATCTGATCCCATTCCCAAACTCCCAGATTTGATCCCAAATTCCCAGATTTATTCCCAGATCCATTCCCAGATTTATTCCCAGATTCCCCCACTCACATCCTTGCTGCGGTGGAAGCCGATCTGATCCCATTCCCAAATTCCCAGATTTTATTCCCAGATTTTATCCCCACATTCCCCTCACTCACGTCCTTGCTGCGGTGGAAGCCGATCTGATCCCAATCCCAAATTCCCAGATTGGATCCCAGATTTATTCCCAAATTCCAAGATTTAACCATTCCCTCACTCACGTCCTTGCTGCGGTGGAAGCCGATCTGATCCCATTCCCAAATTCCCAGATTTGATCCCAAATTCCCAGATTTATTCCCAGATTTTCCATCCCTCACTCACGTCCTTGCTGCGGTGGAAGCCGATCTGACCCCATTCCCAAATTCCCAGATTCATTCCCAAATTCCCAGATTTTCCCGTCCCTCACTCACGTCCTTGCTGCGGTGGAAGCCGATCTGCCCCACGTCCATGTCGGGCGTTTTTGCGCAGGTTGCTCCAGGGCGTGTAAACCACCGTCACCGAGCTCAGCTTGCAGCCTAAAAATGGGGTGAAAACACAGAAAAATGGGAAAAATGATCAAAAATGGGGTAAAGCACCGTCACCGAGCTCAGCTTGCAGCCTGCAGGAAATGGGGTGAAAACACAGAAAAACGGGAAAAATGATCAAAAATGGGGTAAAGCACCGTCACCGAGCTCAGCTTGCAGCCTGGAAACGGGGTGAAAAACACAGAAAAATGGGAAAAATGATCAAAAATGGGGTAAAGCACCGTCACCGAGCTCAGCTTGCAGCCTGGAAATGGGGCGAAAACACAGAAAAACGGGAAAAATGATCAAAAATGGGGTAAAGCACCGTCACTGAGCTCAGCTTGCAGCCTGCAGGAAATGGGGCAAAAACGGGACAAAACGGGAAAAATGATCAAAAATGGGGTAAAGCACCATCACTGAGCTCAGCTTGCAGCCTGGAAATGGGGTGAAAACACAGAAAAATGGGAAAAATGATCAAAAATGGGGTAAAGCACCGTCACCGAGCTCAGCTTGAAGCCTGCAGGAAATGGGGGGAAAATGGTAAAAAATGGTAAAAAATGGGAAAAAATGGGAAAAAATAGGATGAAATGGGGTAAAGCACAGTCACCGAGCTCAGCTTGCAGCCTGCAGGAAATGGGGGAAAATGGGAAAAAATTATCAAAAAAGGGATAAAATGGGGTAAATCAGGGTCACTGAGCTCAGCTTGCAGCCTGGAAATGGGGGCAAAAAAACGGGAAAAAATGGGAAAAAATGGGATAAAGCATGGTCACCCAGCTCAGCTTGCAGTCTGCAGAAAATGGGGGAAAAATGGGAAAAAACAGGATAAAACCAGCTAAAAATGGGATAAAATGGGTTAAACCGTGGTCACCGAGCTCAGCTTGCAGCCTGCAGGCAGAAATGGGGTGAAAACGGTAAAAAATGGGAAAAAAAGGGAAAATGGGGTAAAGCACCATCACTGAGGTCAGGTTGCAGCCTGAAAATGGGGCAAAAATTGGAAAAAATGGGAAAAAAGGGATAAAATGGGGTAAAGCATGGTCACCAAGCTCAGCTTGCAGTCTGCAGGAAATGGGGTGAAAACACAGAAAAATGGTAAAAAATGGGAAAAATGGGATAAAACGGGATAAAGCACGGTCACTGAGCTCAGCTTGCAGCCTGCAGGAAATGGGGGAAAACCAGAGGAAAATGGTAAAAAATTGGATAAAACCAGCTAAAAGTGGGATGAAATGGGGTAAAGCACCATCACTGAGGTCAGCTTGCAGCCTGCAGGAAATGGGGCAAAAATGCTAAAAAATGGGAAAAAACGGGATAAAACCAGCTAAAAATGGGATCAAATGGGTTAAAACCGTGGTCACTGAGCTCAGCTTGCAGCCTGCAGGAAATGGGGCAAAAAGACAGAAAAATGGGAGAAAATGGGGGGAAAATGGGGGAAATGGGGGTAATGGGGGGAAAGGGGGAAAAATGGGGAAATGGGAAAAAAAATGGGAAAATGGGAAAAAAATGGGAAAAAAATGGGAAAATGGGAAAAATGGGAAAAAATGGGGAAAAAATGGGAAAAAAACTGGGGGAAAATGGGAAAAAATGGGAAAAATCTAGGGAAAACCAGAAAAAGCCCAGGTTTCCCTGGAGTATTCCCAGGATTTTTCCCAGGATTCTTCCCAGGATTTCTCCCATGTTTTCCAGGATTTCTCCCAGATTTTCCCAAGATTTTTCACAGGATTTTTCCCAGGATTTTTCCCAGATTTTCCCAGGATTTCTCAAACATTTTCCCAGGATTTCTCCCACATTTTCCCAGGATTTTTCCCAGGATTTTCCCCAGGATTTTCCCAGGATTTTTCCCAGGATTTCTCCCAGATTTTTCCCAGGATTTTTCCCAGGATTTTTGCCAGGATTCCCCCAGGATTTCTCCCAGGATTTTTCCCAGATTTCTCCCAGGATTTCCCCATATTTTCCCAGGATTTTTCCCCATATTTTCCCAGGATTTTTCCCAGGATTTTTCCCAGATATTCCCAGGATTTTCCCAGGATTTTCCCCAGGATTTCTCCCATGCTTTCCAGGATTTTTCCCAGGATTTTCCTAGGATTTTTCACAGACTTTCCCAGGATTTTTCCCAGAATTTTCCCAAGATTTTCCCAGGATTTTTCCCAGGATTTTCCAGGATTCTTCCCAGGATTTTTCCCAGATTTTCCCAGGATTTTTCCCAGATTTTCCCAGGATTTTTCCCAGGATTTCTCCCATGTTTTCCAGGATTTTTCCCAGGATTTCTCTCAGATTTTCCCAGGATTTTTCCCAAGATTTTCCCCAGGATTTTCCAGGATTCTTCCCAGGATTTTTCCCAGATTTTCCCAGGATTTTTCCCAGATCTTCCCAGGATTTTTCCCGGATTTTTCCCATATTTTCCCAGGACTTTTCCCAGGATTTTCCCCCGGGTACCTTGGATGCTGTTGGCCTTCACCAGGTGGGCGCAGTCGCTCAGCACCTCCTTGGGGATGTCATCCATGGTCTGGCCCTGCAGGAATTCCCAAATTCCGGGGATTTGGGATCATTTGGGATCATCTGGGATCATCTGGGATCCCCTGCCTGCAATTCCCCACCTTTTCCCAAAGGAAATTCCCATTTTCCTACTGTTTTCCCCAGTTTTCCCAAGGTTTTTCCTGCTGTTTTCCCGAGGTTTTCCCGATTTTCCTGACATTTTTCCCCGAGGTTTTTCCTGTGGTTTCCCAAGGTTTTCCCGAGGATTTTCCCGAGGAATTTCCCAAGATTTTCCTGAGGTTTTCCCAGGGGATATCCTGAAATTTTTCCAGCGTTTTTCTCAAGGTTTTCCTGACATTTTTCCCAAGAGATTTCCTGAGATTTTCCTGAGGTTTTCCCCAAGTTTATCCCGAATTTTTCCCACTATTTTTCCCACAGTTTCCCAGGGGACATCCAGATTTTCCTGAGGTTTTCCCCAAGTTTATCCCGAATTTCTCCCGAATTTTTCCCACTATTTTTCCCACAGTTTCTCAGGGGACATCCAGATTTTCCTGAGGTTTTTCCCAAGGTTTTCCCAAGGTTTTTCCCGTGACTTCCCAGGGGATATCCTCAATTTTTCTGAGTTTTTCTCCCCCTGGTTTTCCAGGGGATATCCTCAATTTTTTCCCGTTGTTTTTCCAGTGGTTTTCCCCAAGGTTTCCCTGATATTCTCCCAAAGTTTTCCAGAGGTTTTTTCCCAAGGTTTTCCCAGAGTTTCCCAGGGGATACCCTGAGGTTTTCCTGCTGTTTTCCCCAAGATTTTCCTGAGGTTTTCCCCCTGTTTTTCCTGATTTTCCCAAGGTTTTCCTGAGGCTATCCTGATTTTCCTGACATTTTCCCCATGGTTTTATCCCGAGGTTTTTCCAGTGGTTTTTCCCAAGGTTTTCCCGAGGATTTTCCCAAGGGATTTCCTGAGATTTTCCCGAGGTTTTTCCCAAGTTTATCCTGAATTTCTCCCAAGTTTTTCCCACTATTTTTCCCAAGGGACATCCAGATTTTCCTGAGGTTTTTCCCAAGGTTCTTCCCAAGGTTTCTCAGGTGATATCCTGAGTTTTTCCTGCTGTTTTCCCATGGTTTTTCCCAAGTTTTTCCCGAGGTTTTTCCCAAGGTTTTTCCCGAGGTTATCCCCATTTTCCTGTTGTTTTTTCCTGAGATTTTCCCGAGATTTTTTCCCCCATTTTTCCAGTTTTTCCCAAGGTTTTCCCAGGGGATATCCTGAGTTTTCCCCAAAGTTTTTCCTGAGATTTTTTCCCACGGTTTCTCCTGATTTTCTTGAGTTTTTTCCCGGCGTTTTTCCCAAGGTTTTCCCCACAGTTTCCCAGGGGATATCCAAATTTTCCTGGGGTTTTTCCTGAGGTTTTTCCTGAGATTTTCCCAAGGTTTTTCCCGTGGTTTTCCCAGGGGATATCCCGAATTTTTCCTGCTGTTTTTCCCGAGATTTTTCCCAAGATTTTCCCAAGGTTTCCCTGAGGTTTTCCCCAGATTTTCCTGGCTTTTTCCCAGGATTTTCCCAAATTTTTCCCAAGGTTTTCCCGCTGTTTTTCCTTGGAATTACCTGGTGCAGCCGCAGGTAGACGTGGGCTGAGGAGAGTTTGTCCACATGGAACCTGTGGGACAGTGGGAATAGCGCTGGGAATTCCGGGAATTCCGGGAATTCCAAACCAGAGCCAGCCCGGAAATTCCAGGAATTCCAACCCAGAGCCAGCCCAGGAATTCTGGGAATTCCAACCCAGAATCAGCCCAGAAATTCCGGGAATTCCAACCCAGAGTGCAGCCTGGGAATTCTGGGAATTCCCAACCAGAGCCAGCCCAGGAATTCCAGGAATTCCAACCCAGAGCCAGCCTGGAAATTCCAGAAATTCCAGGAATTCCAACCCAGAAACAGCTCAGAAATTCTGGGAATGCTGACCTGGAGTCAGCCTGGGAATTCCAGGAATTCTGAGAATCCTGACCCGGGGCCAGCCTGGGAATGCTGAGCTGGGAATTCCAGGAATTCCAGGGAAAAATGGGATCCAAAGAGGGCCAGAGAAACAAATGGGATCCAGGGGAATCCAATGGGATCCGAAAGGGATCCAGGGAACAAACGGGATCAGGGGGAAAATGGGATTTGGGAAAACAAACGGGATCCAAATGGAAAAAATGGGGTTGAAATGGGATCAAGGGGAAAAAGGGGATCCAAGGGGAAATGGGATCCAGAGAAATCCAGTGGGATCCAGGGGGACAAATGGGATCCAAACGGGATTCAAATGGGATGCAGGGGGACAAATGGGATCCACTGGAATCCAGTGGGAACCAGAGGAATCCAATGGGACTGAAATGGGATCCAGGATCCAAACGGGATCAGGGGAATAAATGGGACCCAGAGAAATCCAATGGAATCCAGAGGGACAAACAGGATCAGGGGAATAAACAGGATCCAAATGGGATCCAGGGAAATCCAATGGGATCCAAATGGGGTGCAGGGAAAAATGGGATTCAAATGGGATTCAAGGCAAAAAAAATGGGATCCAGGGGAATAAACAGGATCCAGAGAAATCCAGTGGGATCCAGGGGGACAAATGGGATCCAGTAGAATCCAATGGGATCCAGGGGAACAAATGGGACTCAAATGGGATCCAGGATCCAAATGGGATCAGGGGAACAAATGGGATCCAGGGGGACAAAAAGGATCCAGGGAAATCCAATGGGATCAAAGAGGATCCAGGGAAAAATGGGATCCAAAGGGGATCAGGGGAATAAACGGGATCCAAAGGGGATCCAGGGGAATCCAATGGGATCCAAAGGGGATCAGGGGAATAAATGGGATGCAGGGAACAAACGGGATCAGGGGGAAATGGGATCTGGGGAATAAACGGGATCCAAACGGGATCCAGGGAATAAACAGGATCTGGGGGAATCTGGGATCCAGGGGGACAAACAGGACTGGGGGAAATGGGATCCAGGGAAGAAATGGGATCCAAATGGGATCCAGGGAAATCCAATGGGATCCAGGGGAACAACTGGGATCCAAAGGGGATCCAGGGGAAAGAAATGGGATCGGGGGAACAAAAAAGATCCAGGGAAAAATGGGATCCGGGGGAATCTGGGATCCAGGAGGAAATGGGATCCACAGGGACAAACAGGATCCAAACAGAACCAGGGGAACAAACGGGATCCAGGGGAATCCAACGAGATCCAGGGGAATCCAATGGAATCCAGGGGAACAAAGAGGATCCAGGAGAATCCAATGGGATCCAGGGGAATCCAATGGGATCCAGATGGACAAACAGGACCCAAATGGGATCCAGGGGAACAAAGGGGATCAAGGGGGAAAAGGGATCCAGGGAAACAAATGGGATCCAGATGGGATCGAGGGGACAAACGGGATCCAAGGGAAATGGGATCTGGGGAATAAATGGGATCCAAATGGGATCCAGGGAACAAACAGGATCTGGGGAATCTGGGATCCAGGGGGACAAGGGGGATCAGGGAAAAATGGGATCCAGGGGAACAAACAGGATCCAGGGGAATCCAGCGGGATCCAGGGGGAGCAACAGGATCCAAACGGGATCAGGGGAACAAAGGGAAAACAAACGGGGGTCCAAATGGGATCCATGGGAACAAAGGGGATCCAGGATCCCTGATCCCACCACACTCAGCCCCTGCAGCCCCCCCCCCGGATCCCCATTCCCGATTTTCCGGTGGAATTCCGGGATCCCGGCGCTCACCAGACGTCCTCGGGCCACCCGTACTTGATCAGGTCCTCGTCTGTGGGAACGGGAACGGGGTCAGCCCCAAAGCCCGGGATTCCAACCCAAATCCCAGAATTCCCACCCCCAAATCCAGCCCCAAATCCTGGATTCCAGCCCAAATCCAGCCCCAAATCCCAGAATTCCCACCCCAAATCCAGCCCCAAATCCCAGAATTCCCACCCCAAATCCTGTCCTAAAGCCCGGATTCCAGCCCTAAATCCAGCCCCAAAAATCCTGGGATTCCAACCCAAATCCAGCCCCAAATCCGAGAATTCCCACCCCAAATCTTGCCCCATATCCCAGAATTCCCACCCCAAATCCAGCCCCAAATCCCGGGATTCCAACCCAAATCCAGCCCCAAATCCCGGGATTCCAACCCAAATCCAGCCCCAAATCCTGCCCCAAATCCCAGAATTCCCACCCCAAATCCTGTCCCAAAGCCTGGACTCCAGCCCTAAATCCAGCCCCAAAAATCCCAGGATTGCCACCCCCAAAGCCAGCCCTAAAATCCCAGGATTCCAACCCAAATCCTGTCCCAAATCCTGTCCCAAAGCCCGGATTCCAGCCCTAAATCCAGCCCCAAAAATCCTGGGATTCCCACCCCAAAGCCAGCCCTAAAATCCCAGATTCCAGCCTGGATTCCAGCCCCAAATCCCAGAATTCCCACCCCAAATCCCAGGATTCAAGCCTCAAAATCCATCCTCTACATTCCGGATTCCAACCCAAATCCAGCCCGAAAATCCCAGAATTCCCACCCCAAATCCTGTCCTCAAGCCTGGATTCCAACCCAAATCCCAAATCCAGCCCCAAATCCCGGGATTCCAATCTAAATCCAGCCCCAAATCCCAGAATTCCCACCCCAAATCCTGTCCTAAAGCCTGGACTCCAGCCCTAAATCCAGCCCCAAAAATCCCAGGATTCCCACCCCAAAGCCAGCCCTAAAATCCCAGGATTCCCACCCCAAATCCTGCCCCAAATCCTGCCCTGAATCCCAGAATTCCCACCCCAAATCCTGTCTCAAATCCTGTCCCAAAGCCCGGATTCCAGCCCTAAATCCAGCCCCAAAAATCCTGGGATTCCCACCCCAAATCCAGCCCCAAATCCCAGGATTCCACCCCAAATCCTGTCCCAAATCCTGCCCCAAAGCCCGGATTCCAGCCCTAAATCCAGCCCCAAAAATCCGGGGATTCCCACCCCAAAGCCAGCCCTAAAATCCCAGATTCCAGCCTGGATTCCAGCCCCAAATCCCAGAATTCCCACCCCAAATCCTGTCCCAAAGCCTGGATTCCAGCCCTAAATCCAGCCCCAAAAATCCTGGGATTCCCACCCCCAAATCCAGCCCCAAATCCCGGGAGTCCAACCCAAATCCAGCCCCAAATCCTGCCCTGAATCCCAGAATTCCCACCCCAAATCCTGTCCCAAAGCCCGGATTCCAGCCCTAAATCCAGCCCCAAAAATCCTGGGATTCCCACCCCAAATCCAGCCCTAAAATCCCAGATTCCAGCCTGGATTCCAGCCCCAAATCCCAGAATTCCCACCCCCAAATCCCAGGATTCAGGCCTCAAATCCATCCTCTAAATTCCGGATTCCAGCCCCAAATCCAGCCCTAAAATCCCAGAATTCCCACCCCAAATCCTGTCCTCAAGCCTGGATTCCAACCCAAATCCCAAATATCCTGGGATTCCAACCTAAATCCTGCCCCAAATCCCAGAATTCCCACCCCAAATCCCAGGATTCAAGCCTCAAATCCATCCTCTAAATTCCAGATTCCAGCCTTAAATCCAGCCCTAAAATCCCAGGATTCCAACCCAAATCCCAGAATTCCCACCCCAAATCCTGTCCTAAAGCCTGGACTCCAGCCCTAAATCCAGCCCCAAAAATCCCAGGATTCCCACCCCAAATCCAGCCCCAAATCCCAGGGATTCCAACCCAAATCCTGCCCTAAATCCTGTCCCAAAGCCCGGATTCCAGCCCTAAATCCAGCCCCAAAAATCCTGGGATTCCAACCCAAATCCAGCCCCAAATCCTGCCCTGAATCCCAGAATTCCCACCCCAAATCCTGTCCCAAATCCTGTCCCAAAGGCTGGATTCCAGCCCTAAATCCAGCCCCAAAAATCCTGGGATTCCCACCCCAAATCCAGCCCTAAAATCCCAGATTCCAGCCTGGATTCCAGCCCCAAATCCCAGAATTCCCACCCCAAATCCCAGGATTCAGGCCTCAAATCCATCCTCTAAATTCCAGATTCCAGCCCCAAATCCAGCCCTAAAATCCCAGAATTCCCACCCCAAATCCTGTCCTCAACCCTGGATTCCAACCCAAATCCCAAATCCCAAAAATCCTGGGATTCCAACCTAAATCCTGCCCCAAATCCCAGAATTCCCACCCCAAATCCCAGGATTCAAGCCCCAAATCCATCCTCTAAATTCCAGATTCCAGCCCTAAATCCAGCCCTAAAATCCCAGGATTCCAACCCAAATCCCAGAATTCCCACCCCCAAATCCTGTCCCAAAGGCTGGATTCCAGCCCTAAATCCAGCCCCAAAAATCCTGGGATTCCCACCCCAAAGCCAGCCCTAAAATCCCAGATACCCACCCCAAATCCAGCCCCCAAATCCCAGAATTCCCACCCCCAAATCCTGGGATCCCAGTCCCAAATTCAGGCCCTAAATCCCAGATTCCAGCCTGGATTCCTGCCCCCAAATCCCAGAATTCCCACACAAAATCCCCAGGATTTCAACCCCAAATCCTGGGATTCCTGCCCCAAATCCGGCCACAAATCCCAGGATTGTAACCCCAAATCCATCCCAAAAAATCCCAAAGATCCCACCCTAAATCCCAGATTCCCACCCCAAATCTAGGAATTTCCACCCCAAATCCCAGGATTCCCATCCCCAAAACCCCAGAATTTCCACCCCCAAATCCCAGGATTCCCATCCCCAAAACCAGCCACAAAATCCCCCAATAAACCCCTGAAATTCTGAAAACAGACCTTGAAATTCCCCAAAAATTTCCTGAAATAATTCCCAAAACAATTCCTGAAATTCCCAAAAAGACCCACAAAGTCCCCCCCAATAAAACCCGAATCAATTCCTGAGGTCCCCAAAATTCTCCCGCAAAAAATTCCCAAAATTTCCCAGAAAATTCCCAAAACTCAAAAAACAATCCCCAGAATTCCCAAATAATTCCCAAAAATTCCCAGAATTCCCCGGGTCACTCACTCTCGTACTTGTCCTTGCCCATGTAGATGGTGTAGACGGCGGCAGCAGCTGAGGAAAAACCAGGAATGGATCCATGAAAAACGAGGAAAAACCCGGGAATGGATCCATGGAAAACCCAGGGAAAACCCGGAATGGATCCATGGGAAACTGGGAGTGGATCCATGGAAAACCCGGGAATGGATCCATGGGAAACCCAGGAATGGATCCATGGGAAACTGGGAAAAGACCCGAGAATGGATCCATGGAAAACCCGGGAAAACCCCGGGAATGGATCCATGGAGAACTGGGAGTGGATCCATGGAAAACCCGGGAATGGATCCATGGGAAACCCGGGAATGGATCCATGGAAAACTGGGAGTGGATCCATGGAAAACCCGGGAATGGATCCATGGAAAACCCGGGAATGGATCCATGGAAAACCCCAGGGAAAACCCGGGAATGGATCCATGGAAACCCAGGGAAAACCAGGAATGGATCCATGAAAAACGAGGAAAAACCCGGGAATGGATCCATGGAAAACCCAGGGAAAACCCGGAATGGATCCATGGGAAACTGGGAGTGGATCCATGGAAAACCCGGGAATGGATCCATGGAAAACCAGGAGTGGATCCATGGAAACCCACGGAAAACCCAGGAATGGATCCATGGGAAACTGGGAGTGGATCCATGGAAAACCCAGGAATGGATCCATGGGAAACCCAGGAATGGATCCATGGGAAACTGGGAAAAGACCCCGAGAATGGATCCATGGAAAACCCGGGAAAACCCCGGGAATGGATCCATGGAGAACTGGGAGTGGATCCATGGAAAACCCGGGAATGGATCCATGGGAAACCCGGGAATGGATCCATGGAAAACTGGGAAAGGATCCATGGAAAACCCAGGAATGGATCCATGGAAAACCCGGGAATGGATCCATGGGAAAACGGGAAAAGACCCGAGAATGGATCCAGGGAAAACCCGGGAAAAACCTGGGAATGGATCCATGGAGAACTGGGAGTGGATCCATGGAAAACCCGGGAATGGATCCATGGAAACCCAGGGAAAACCAGGAATGGATCCATGGGACACCAGGAAAAGACCCGGGAATGGATCCATGGAAAACTGGGAGTGGATCCATGGGAAACCCGGGAATGGATCCATGGGAAACCCGGGAATGGATCCATGGAAAACCTGGGAACGGATCCATGGAAAACCGGGACTGGATCCATGGAAAACCCAGAGTGGATCTGTGGAAAACCCCGGAATGGATCCAGGGAAATCCCAGATATGGATTAATGGAAAACCCGGAGTGGATCCATGGAAACACCCCAGGAATGGATCCATGGAAAATCTGGGAATAGATCTACGGAAAACCAGGAATGGATCAATGGAAGACCTGTGAAAAGATCCATGGAAAACTTGGGAATGGATCCATGCAAAACCCGGGAAAAACCCGGGAATGGATCCATGGGAAACCCTGAGAATGGATCCATGGGAAACCTGGGCATGGATCTGTGGAGAACCTGGGAATGGATCCATGAAAACCGGGACTGGATCCATGGAAAACCAGGAAAGGATAAGTGGAAAAACCCAGAATGGATCAATGGAAAACCAATGGGATTGGATCCATGGAAAACTGGGAAAAACCCAGGAATGGATTAAAGGAAACCCAGGAAGGAATCCATGGAAAACTCGGGAATGGATCCATGAAAAATGGGAATGGATCCATGGAAACCCAGGGAAAACCAGGAATGGACCCATGGGAAACCAGGAAAAGACCCGAGAATGGATCCATGGAAAAGCCAGGGAAAACCCGGGAATGGATCTAAGGAAAACTGGGAGTGGATCCATGGAAAACCCGGGAATGGATCCATGGGAAACCCCGGGGTAAATCTGGGATTGGAACCATGAAAAACTCGGAATGGATCCATGAAAACCTGGAAATGGATCCATGGAAAACCGGGACTGGATCCATGGAAAACTGGGAGTGGATCCATGGAAAACCCGGGAATGGATCCATGGAAAACCAGGGAACGGATCCATGGAAAACCCGGGAATGGATCCATGGGAAACCCGGGAATGGATCCATGGAAAACCTGGGAACGGATCCATGGAAAACCGGGACTGGATCCATGGAAAACCCAGAGTGGATCTGTGGAAAACCCCGGAATGGATCCAGGGAAATCCCAGATATGGATTAATGGAAAACCCGGAGTGGATCCATGGAAACACCCCAGGAACGGATTCATGGAAAATCTGGGAATAGATCTACGGAAAACCAGGAATGGATCAATGGAAAACCTGTGAAAAGATCCATGGAAAACTTGGGAATGGATCCATGCAAAACCCGGGAAAAACCCGGGAATGGATCCATGGGAAACCCTGGGAATGGATCTGTGGAGAACCTGGGAATGGATCCATGAAAACCGGGACTGGATCCATGGAAAACCAGGAAAGGATAAGTGGAAAACCCAGAATGGATCAATGGAAAACCAATGGGATTGGATCCATGGAAAACTGGGAAAAACCCGGGAATGGATTAAAGGAAACCCAGGAAGGAATCCATGGAAAACTCGGGAATGGATCCATGAAAAATGGGAATGGATCCATGGAAACCCAGGGAAAACCAGGAATGGATCCATGGGAAACCAGGAAAAGACCTGAGAATGGATCCATGGAAAAGCCAGGGAAAACCCGGGAATGGATCCATGGAAAACTGGGAGTGGATCCATGGAAAACCCGGGAATGGATCCATGGGAAACCCCGGGGTAAATCTGGGATTGGAACCATGAAAAACTTGGAATGGATCCATGAAAACCTGGAAATGGATCCATGGAAAACCAGGACTGGATCCATGGAAAACTGGGAGTGGATCCATGGAAAACCCGGGAATGGATCCAGGGAAACCCGGGAATGGATCAATGAAAAACCCGGAATGGATCCATGGAAAACCGGGACTGGATCCATGGAAAACCCAGAGTGGATCTGTGGAAAACCCCGGAATGGATCCAGGGAAACCCGGGAATGGATTAATGGAAAACCCGGAGTGGATCCATGGAAACACCCCAGGAACGGATCCATGCAAAACCCGGGAACGGATCTATGGAAACGGAGAATGGATCCATGGAAAAAAATCTGGGAACAGACCTATGGAAAACCAGGAGCGGATCAATGGAAAGCCTGTGAATAGATCCATGGAAAACTTGGGAATGGATCCATGAGAAACCCGGGAAAAACCCGGGAATGGATCCATGGGAAACCCTGAGAATGGATTAATGAAAAACCCGGAGTGGATCCATGAAAACTGGGACTGGATCCAAGGAAAACCCAGGAAAAAGCCGGGATTGGATCCATGGAAAACCTGGGAATGGATCCATGGGAAACAGGGAATGGATCTGTGGATTGGATCCTTAGAAACCCCCATGGAAAACCAGGAATGGATCCATGAAAACCAGGAATGGATCCATGGGAACCTGGTAATGGATCCATGGAAAACCCGGGAAAAAAACCCCAAAATCCTGCGGAATTTCTGGATTCCTGGGAATTTTTTTCCCAGGTTTTTTTGGCTAGTCCAAATTCCCTCCCTGGGTTTTTCGAGGGAAATCTGGGAATTCCCGCGGTGTTGGATTCCCGGGAATTCTGGCACATTCCAGCTGGAATTCCCCAAATTCCCAAATTCCTCCCAAAATTCCCAAATCCCTCCCAAAATCCCCAAATTCCACCTTGCTCCTGCCTTTTAGTTTGGAATGTTTGCATCATAAAATTCCCCAAATCCCAGAAAATCCTCACGGGAAAGTGGGAATTGAAAATAGTCCCGGATTGGGTGGGAAAATGCAGGAAAAATCCAGGGAAAAGTCCTGGAAAATTCCCGGAAAAGTCGGGCCCTGAAATCCGGCCCCAAATTGCGAATTCAAAGAGAATTCCCGGATTTTGCGGAGCCATTCCCGCTTTTTGCTGGGAGTTCCTGCCCGGGAACATTCCCGGGATTTGTTTTCCCGCGGGAATTCCGAAGCTCGCGGGAAAAACCCCGAGGGAAAACCTCGGGAAAAGGAGAAATCCCGGGAATTGCGGAGATTCCAGGGGGGGATGCGGGAAAAGGGCGGGAACTTGGGAGAAGGGCGGGAATTGCGGCGGGAATTCGCGGGAAAAGGGGATTTGGGCGGGAATTCCCCGAGAATTCCCGGGAATTCCCTCTCTCACCGTTGGAGGTGAAGTAGAACACCATGGCTGCGGCGGCGCGGGCGCTGCGCTGATCCCGCTGCTCCCGGCGCTCCCGGTTATCCCCGGGTTTATCCCGTTTTTCCCTTTTTTTCCCGTTTTTTCCCGGTGTTTCCCGGGCCCGTCCCGGGGCTCCGCCGCTTCCTCCGCAGGGAAGGCCCGGCCGAGAAGGGGCCGTGCGTAATGACGTCAGGGCTGCGTGCGGAGAATGCGCATGCGCAGAACAGCTATGGAGCAGTGGGTAACGGGCGCGGCGCGTGTGCGGGCGGCCATGACATTGTACGGAAATCTCACTGCGCGTGCGCGCG
>JANCRA010000161.1:626977-704183 GCA_024362935.1 Setophaga petechia
CGGGACCGGGAATTCCGGGAATTTCCTTGGGAATTTCGGCAATTTCCAGGAATTTGCTTGGGAATTTTGGGGGGATTTCCTTGGGAGTTTCCTTGGGATTTTTGGGGGAATTTCCCTGGGAATTTTGGGAATTTCTGGGAATTTCCTTGGGGATTTTGGGGGATTTCCTTGGGAATTTCTGGGAATTTTGGGGGATTTTGCGAATTTCCTTGGGGGTTTTGGGAATTTTGCGGGATTTCCTTGGGATTTTTGGGGGAATTTCCCCTGGGAATTTTCAGGAATTTCTGGGATTTTTGGGGGATTTCCCTGGGGATTTCTTGGGGATTTCTGGGAGCTCCATGGAATTTTCTTGGGAATTTCCCTGGGAATTTCAGGGGATTTTGGGGAACTCTTTTTGGGAATTTCAGGGAGGGTTTTTGGGAATTTCCTTGGATTTTTGGGGGATTTCTGGGTTTTTCCTTGGGATTTTTGGGGGGAATTTCCCAGGGGATGGTCAGGAATTTCTGGGAATTTTGGGGATTTCCCTGGGAATTTCTTGGGAATTTCTGGGAACTTCATGGAGTTTTCTTGGGAATTTCTCTGGGAATTTTGGGAATTTCCGGGAATTTCCTTGGAGATTTTGGGAATTTTTAGAAATTTAGGGGGATTTCTGAGTATTTCCTTGGGATTTTTGGGGGAATTTCCCCTGGGAATTTCAGGGGATTTTCAGGAATTTTGGGGGGATTTCCCAGGGAAGTTCCTTGGGAATTCCTGGAGCTTCATGGAATTTTCTTGGGAATTTCCCTGGGAATTTCATGGCATTTTGGGAATTTCCTTGGATTTTTGGGGGGTTTCTGGGAATTTCCTTGGGGATTTTGGGAATTTCTAGAAATTTTTGGGAATTTTGGGGGATTTCTGAGTATTTCCTGGGAATTTCCCAGGGGATTTTGTGGGGGAAATTTCCCAGGTGATGTTCAGGAATTTTGGGGGGAGTTCCTTGGGAATTTCACGGAATTTTTGGGAGTTACATTGGAATCCCAGGAAATTTTGGGTGTGTTCCTGGAATTGCCAGAGAATTTCCAGGTGATTTTGGGGAATTTCCGGGAATTTCCTTGGGAATTTCTGGGGAACTTCAGGGAATGAATTTTCTTGGGAATTTCCCTGAGAATTTCCTTGGAATTTCCAGGAATCCCTGCACATTTCATGGGATTTCTGGGAATTTTTCTTGGGAATTTCACAGAATTTCTTTTGGGAATTTCCTTTGGAATTTCTGGGAACTTCATGAAATCTCTTGGGAATTTCAGGGGATTTGGGGGAATTTTGGGGGATTTTCAGGGAATTTTCAGGGTTTTTTTGATAATTTCATTGCATTTTTGGGAATTTCCCTGGAATTTCAGGGGATTGCAGGGAATTTAATTTTTTGGGGGGAGTTTCTGGGAATTTCCCTGGGAATTTTTGGGAATCTTTCCCTTTCCCATCCCCAAATTCCCTCCAAACCCCCGGGGACGGCTCCGGAATCCCAGGATGAATCCTTGATTTCCCTCCATTCCCAAATTCCCAAGCTTACCCCAGACTTCCTTGGGCACTTCCCAGAATTCCTGGGAAACCCCAGAATTCCCGTTTTTCCTGCAATTCCCTCTTTTCGCAGGAATCCTCTGGAACCTGCTCGGATTCCCAGGATCCCCCGGCCCAGCAGGAATCGGGTGAGTCGGGAAAACCTCGGAATTCCGCCCTGGATTTTCGGGAATTCTCCCCTGGATTTCCCTGGAATTCTCCCTGGATTTCTGGGAATTCTCCCTTGGATTTCTGGGGAATTCTGCCCTGGATTTCCTGGGAATTCTCCCCTGGATTTCCCGGGAATTCCGCCCTCGATTTCCCGGGAATTCCGCCCTGGATTTCCTGGGAATTCCGCCCTCGATTTCCCTGGAATTCCGCCCTGGATTTCCTGGGAATTCTGCCCTGGATTTCCTGGGAATTCCGCCCTGGATTTCCTGGGAATTCCGCCCTGGATTTCCTGGGAATTCCGCCCTGGATTTCCTGGGAATTCCCCCCTGGATTTCCCGGGAATTCTGCCCTGGATTTCCCGGGAATTCCGCCCTGAATTTCCTGGGAATTCTGCCCTGGATTTCCTGGGAATTCCGCCCTCGATTTCCCTGGAATTCCGCCCTGGATTTCCTGGGAATTCCGCCCTGGATTTCCTGGGAATTCCGCCCTGGATTTCCTTGGAATTCTGCCCTGGATTTCCCTGGAATTCTCCCCTGGATTTCCTTGGAATTCTCCCCTGGATTTCCTTGGAATTCTGCCCTGGATTTCCCGGGAACTCCACCCTGGATTTCCTGGGAATTCTCCCCTGGATTTCTGGGAATTCTCCCCTGGATTTCTGGGAATTCTCCCCTGGATTTCCTGGGATGTTGCCCAGGGAATTCCCAGAATTCCCGCTGGGACTCCCTGAGCTCACAGTTCCGGCTTTTTCCGGGATTTTTCCCGTTTTTTCCAGGCTCTCCATGTCCGGCCGGGCTCTTCCCGATTTTCCTGCCCAGCAGGAGGAGGTGAGATCCCATCCCTGCTTTTCCCAACTTTTTTCCCATTTTTTCCCCTTTTCCCCCCCTTTTTTTCCCATTTTTCCCTTTTTCCCATTTTTTCCATTTTTCTCTTTTTCCCATTTTTTTCCCATTTTTCTTTCAATTTTCCCCATTTTTCCCTATTTTTCCCCAGTTTTTCCCCATTTCTTTTTCCCCTTCTCCCCCTTTTCCCCCCTTTTTTCCCCTTTTTTTTCCCATTTTCCCCTTTTTTATCCCATTTTTCTCCATTTTCCCCTTTTTTCCTAGTTTTCCCATTTTCCCCCTTTTTTTCCCATTTTTCCCCGTTTTCCCCTTTTGTTATCCCTTTTTTTTCCATTTTCCCCTTTTTTTTCTATGATTTTCCCATTTTTCCCTTTTACCCATTTTTCCCCCTTTTCCCCTTTTTCCTCCCATTTTCCCCATTTTCCCCCCACTATTTTCCCATTTTTTTCCCATTTTTCCCATTTTCCCCTTTTTTCCTTTTTTCCCCAATTTTTCCCAGTTTTTCACCCCCCATTTCCCTCATTTTTCCCTGATTTTTCCCGTTTCTTTTTCCCTGTTTTCTCCAATTTTTCCCATCTCTATTTTTCCCATTTTTTCCCTGATTTTTCCCATTTTTTCCCTGATTTTTCCCATTTTTTCCCTGATTTTTCCCAGTTTTTTCCCTGGTTTTCCCCTGATTTTTCCCATCTCTATTTTTCCCTGATTTTCCCGGATTTTTCCCATAGTTTTTCCCGTTTTTTCCCTGATTTTTCCCATCGTTTTCCATTCATTTTTCCCATTTTTTCCCTGATTTTTCCCATCATTTTTCCCATCTTTTACCCGATTTTTCCCATCGTTTTTCCCATTGTTTCCCTGACTTTTCCGTCTCTATTTTTCCCATTTTTCCCATTGTTTTTTCCCATCGTTTTTACCATTTTTTCCCTGATTTTTCCCATTGTTTTTCCCACAGTTTTTCCCGTTTTTCCCTAATGTTTCCCATCGCTTTTCCCATCACTTTTCCCATTGTTTTTTCCCATCGTTTTTTCCCATCATTTTTCTCAGTTTTCCTATTATTTTCCCCATTGTTTTTCCCATTTTTTCCCATTTTTTCCCATTGTTTTTCCCATCGGTTTTCCCATTTTCCCTGATTTTTTCCCATCGTTTTTCCATCGTTTTCCCATTTTTTCCCTGATTTTTCCCATCGTTTTTTCCCGGTTTTTCCCCTGAATTTTCCCATCATTTTTCCCATCATTTTTCCCAGTTTTCCCCTGATTTTTCCCATCGTTTTTCCCATCGTTTTTCCATTTTTCCCACTGTTTTTCCCGTAGTTTTTCCCTGATTTTTCCCATCTTTTTCCTGCTTTTTTCCCTGATTTTTTCCCATCGTTTTTCCCATCGTTTTTTCCCCATTCCAGGCCCCTGGAGGAGCTCCCGGCTCCCTTTGGCCCCTCTGGAAAAGCTCCCAAGAAATCCTGGGGAATCCTCGTGGGATCAGCTCATCATTGTGAGACACGGCGGGGAATTCCGGGAATTCCAGAACATTCCGTGGGATTGGGAAACCCGGGAATGTTCCCTGGGAGGGGAAATCTGGGAATTCCAAAATTCCAAAACTTTGCCAAAATTCCAGAACCTTCCCTGGGATGGGAATTTGGGAATGTTCCCTGGGAAGGGGAAACCCGGAAATTCCAGAATTCTGGAACCTTCCCTGGACTGGGACTTCGGGAATTCTGGGATTTGGGAATATCCGGTGGGATGAGAAATTTGGGAATTCTGGAATTCCAGAACCTTCTCTGAGAGGGGAAATCTGGGATTCCAGAGCTTTCCCTGGGAGGGGAAATCTGGGAATTGGGAAATGGGAACCCCAGGAAGTCCAGAACCTTCCCTGGAATGGGAAATCCGGGAATTCCGGAGCTTTTCCTGGGATGAGAACTCTGGGAATTCTGGAATTTGGGAACATTCCCTGGGATGGGAATTTGGGAATTCCCTGGGAAAGCTGCTGGGAGAATCCCAGGGGTTGCTGGGAGAGGGTGGGAAAATCCAGGTGGGAGTTTTGGGGAAATTGGGAATTCTGGGAACGGGAATCGGGAATTCTGGGATCGGGATTTTGGGAATTCTGGGATCTTTGGAATCCTTGCGGAGCTTTGAGATCATTCCCGGTTTTTTTTGGGCTCGTTCCTGGATTTTGGGATCCTCCTTTGGCTCCAGCCTCCCCTCCACTCCCCATTGCCAGAATTCCCGGTGTTCATTCCTGGAATTCCCCCATTCCCAGGACTCTCATGCCTGGAATTCCCCCATTCCCAGAATTCCCACATTCCCAGAATTCCCATCCACTCATTCCCACATTCCCAGAATTCCAAGAATTCCAATTTTCCCCATCAGGACTCGGGGGCAGCATTCCCGGCAGTGCGGATCCTGCGGGATGCTCTTCCTTTCTCCCACTCCCTATTCCTGGCATTCCCCGTGTTCATTCCCGGTTATCCCAGGATTTCCCCATTCCCAGAATTCCCTGCGTTCATTCCCAGAACTCCCATCCCCTCATTCCTGGAATTCCCACATTCCCAGAATTCCCAGAATTTTCCCCATCAGGACTCGGGGCAGCATTCCCGGCAGTGCGGATCCTGTGGGATGCTCTTCCCTTCTCCCATTCCCTATTCCCGGCATTCCCAGTGTGCATTCCTGGTTATCCGAGGATTCCCTGTGTTCATTCCCGGTTATCCCAGGATTCCCCCATTCCCAGAATTCCCAGAATTCCCATTTTTTCCCCTCTGTCAGGACACGGGCAGCATTCCCAGCAGTGCGGATTCTGTGGGATGCTCTTCCCCTCTCCCATTCCCGGCAATCCCAGTTTTCATTCCCGGATATCCCAGGATTTCCCCATTCCCAGAATTCCCTGTGTTCGTTCCCAGAACTCCCATCCCCTCATTCCTGGAATTCCCACATTCCCAGAATTCCCAGAATTTTCCCCATCAGGACTCAGGGCAGCATCCCCGGCAGTGCGGATCCTGCGGGATGCTCTTCCCTTCTCCCATTCCCTATTCCCAGCATTCCCAGTGTGCATTCCTGGTTATCCGAGGATTCCCCGTGTTCATTCCCAGAATTCCCATCCACTCATTCCCACATTCCCAAAATTCCCATTTTTTCCCCTCTGTCAGGACGCGGGGGCAGCACTCCCTGGGCCCGCGGCAGTGCGGATCCTGCGGGATGCTCTTCCTTTCTCCCACTCCTTATTCCCGGCATTCCTCGTGTTCATTCCTGGTTATCCCAGGATTCCCCCATTCCCAGAATTGCCATCCACTCATTCCCACATTCCCAGAACTTTCCCCCCTCTCAGGACTCAGGGCAGCATCCCCGGCAGTGCGGATCCTGCGGGATGCTCTTCCCTTCTCCCATTGCCTACTCCCGGCATTCCCCGTGTTCATTCCCGGTTATCCCAGGATTCCCGGTGTTCATTCCCGGTTATCCCAGGATTCCCCCATTCCCAGAATTCCCGGTTTTTTTCCCCCCTGTGTCAGGACGCGGGTCCAGCACTCCCCTGGGCCCGCGGCAGTGCGGGTCCTGCGGGATGCTCTTCGCCCCCGGCGGTTCCCGAGGATCGGCTTGCAGCACCTGCGGCACCACCGGCGCCTGCGCCAGGCCCTGAGGCACACGGTGGGGACAGAATTCCATGGGGAGAATATTCCATGGGAACATTCCATGGGGATGGGAGCAAGGATTCCAGGGGAATGGGAGCAGGAATTCCGGGGATTCCAGGGGAATGGGAATTGGAATGCTGGGAATGGGAGTGCGGCACCCAGGGAAGGGGGAGCTGGCAGGGAGGGAATTCCAGGGGAATGGGAATATGGGAGTGGGGGAATTCCTGGAATTCTGGGAGTGGAGGAATACTGGGAATAGGGGTGGGAATGGGGGAATTCTGGGAATGGGGGGAATACTGGGAATGGGGGAATTCCTGGAATTCTGAGAGTGGGGGAATGCTGGGAATAGGGATGGGAATGGGGGAATGGCGATGGGAATGGGATATGGGGAATGCGAGTGGAGACTGGGGGAATTCCTGAAATTCTGGGAATGGGGGAATGGGAATGGGGGGAATTCCTGGAATTCTGGGAATGGGGGAATGGGAATATGGGAATGGGGGAATTCCCGGAATTCTGGGAATGGGGGAATTTTGGGAATAGGGATGGGAATGGGGGAATACTGGGAATGGGGGAATGCGGATGGGAATGGGAATGGGGGAATTCTGGGAATGGGGGAATTCCAGGAATTTGGGAATGGGGATGGGAATGGGGGGAATACTGGGGAATGGGGGAATTCCTGGAATTCTGGGAATGGGGGAGTGGGGATGGGAGTGGAGAATGGAGAAATTCCTGGAATTCTGGGAATGGGGATGGGAATGGGGAATACGGGGAATGGGAATATGGGAATGGGAGTGGGGAATGGGGGAATTCCTGGAATTCTGGGAGTGGGGGAATGCTGGGAATAAGGATGGGAATGGGGGAATCCAGGAATTCTGGGAATGGGGAAATGTGGATGGGAATGGGGGTGGGGAATGGGAGAATTCCAGGAATTCTGGGAATTGGGGAAATGGGGGAAGGATGGGAAAGAGCGGGAGTGGGGAAATGAGGGAATGGGAATGTGGGAATTGGAAATGTGAGAATATGGGAATGGGGAATGTGGGGATGAGGAATTGGGCAATGGGGGGAATTCCAGGAATTCTGGGAATTGGGGAAATGGGGGACGGATGGGAAGAGCGGGAGTGGGGAAATGAGGGAATGGGAATGTGGGAATTGGAAATGTGAGAATATGGGAATGGGGAATGTGGGGATGAGGAATTGGGCAATGGGGGGACTTCCAGGAATTCTGGGAATGGGGGAATTGCAGGAATTCGGGAATGGGGGAATGGAGGAATGGGGATGAGGAAATGGGAATGTGGGAATGATGGGAATTCAGGAATGGCAGGAACTGTGGGAATGGGATTGCAGAATGGGAATTGCAGGAATCTGGGAATGCTGGGATTGGGGCATGGGGGAATGGTGGGAATGTGAGAATGTTGGGAATGTGGGAATTCTGGGAACAAGAGGGAACAGGAGGAATGTTGGGAATGGCAGGATAAATTCCTACCCCGGGATTCCTTCATGGAATTCCCTCTTGGGATTCTTCCCTGCAATTCCCTCCTGGTTTTTTTTTTCCTGGGATTCCATCCTGGGATGTGCATCCCCCCAATCCCGAATCCTGGGATTCCCCAGTCCTGAGGTGATTCCCGGGGTTCCCTCTGGCAGGGCTGGAAGCAGGAGCGCGTGGGTGGCGGAATTCTGGGATGGGAGAATCCTCCTGATCCTTCCCGACGATCCCAAATACGCCCTCAGGAAGGTACCGCAGATTCCCGGGATTTCCTTTGGAATGGGAGCCGGAATCCCAAATCCCAGCGGGATCTGATCCCAAAATCCCAATGGGATCTGATCCTGAAATCCCCACATCCCAATGGGATCTGATTCCTAAATCCCAATGGGATCTGATCCTGGAATCCCAAATCCCAATGGGATCTGATTCCTAAATCCCAATGGGATCTGATCCTGGAATCCCAAATCCCAATGCGATCTGATTCCTAAATCCCAATGGGATCTGATCCTGGAATCCCAAATCCCAATGCGATCTGATTCCCAAATCTCAACAGGATCTGATCCCAAAATCCCAGCGGGATCTGATCCTGAAATCCCAAATCCCAGTGGGATCTGATCCTGAAATCCCAGATCCCAGTGGGATCTGATCCCAAAATCCCAGCGGGTCTGATCCTGAAATCCCAAATCCCAATGGGATCTGATCCTGAAATCCCAACGGGGTTTAATCCCAAATCCCAGTGGGAACCAATCCCTAAATACCAAATTCCAGCGGGGGGTCTGATCCCAAAATCCCAAACCCCAACAGGATCTGATCCCAAAATCTCAGTGGATCCCAAAATCCCAAATCCCAATGGGAGCTCATCCCTAAATCCCAATGGGATCTGATTCCTGAATCCCAATGGGAGCCAATCCCTAAATCCCAATGGGAGCTGATCCTGAAATCCCAGTGGAATCTGATTCCTAAATCCCAGCAGGATCTGATCCCGAAATCCCCAACGGGATCTGATCTCTAAGTCCCAATGAAAACTGATCCTGAAATCCCATCAGGAACCGATCCCAAATTCCCAAATCCCAAAGGAATCTGATCCCTAAATCCCAAATCCCAGCGGGATGTGATTCCTAAATCCCAAATCCCAGCAGGACCCAATCCCTGACTCCCGTCCCACACAAATCCCTAAATCCCTGTGCAAACCCAAACCCAGCTTTTCTTGGGAACAAATCCTGTTTTCCTGGGAATTCCCCACCCCATTTTTCCTGGCAATTCCCACTCAATTTCTCTCAGAATTCCCACTCCCCTTTCCCAGGGAATTCCCACCCCCATTTCCCCAGGAATTCCCACCCATTTTCCCGGAATTCCCACCCCATTTACCCAGGAATTCTCACCCCGTTTCCCCAGGAATTCCCACCCCCGTTTTCCTGGAATTCCCACTCCGTTTTCCCAGCAATTCCCACCCCCATTTTCCCAGGAATTCCTACCCCGTTTCCCCAGGAATTCCCACCCCCATTTTTCCAGCAATTCCCCCACCCCATTTCCCCAGGAATTCCCACCCCATTTTCCCAGGAATTCCCAGCCTGTTTCCTCAGGAATTCCCACCCATTTTTCCTGGCAATTCCACATCAATTTCTCTCAGAATTGCCACTCCCCTTTTCCAGGGAAACTCCCACCCCATTTCCCCAGGAATTCCCACTGTTTTTCCCCAGGAATTCCCACCCCATTTTCCCAGGAATTCCCACCCCCATTTTCCCATTAATTCCCACCCCATTTTCCCCAGGAATTCCCAGCCTGTTTCCCCAGGAATTCCCACCCCCATTTTCCCAGGAATTCCCACTCAGTTTTCCCAGGAATTCCCACCCCATTTCCCGGGAATTCCTACCCCATTTCCCCAGGAATTCCCACCCCGTTTCCCCAGGAATTCCCACCCCATTTCCCCAGGAATTCCCATGCCATTTTCCAGGAATTCCCACCCTGTTTTCCTGGCAATTCCCACTCAATTTCTCTCAGAATTGCCACTCCCTTTTCCAGGGAACTCCCACCCCATTTCCCCAGGAATTCCCTCTGTTTTCCCCAGGAATTCCCACCCCATTTTCCTGGAATTCCCACCCCATTTTCCCAGGAATTCCCACCCCGTTTTCCCAGGAATTCCCAACCCCATTTCCCCAGGATTTCCCCCCCCCATTTTCCCAGGAATTCCCAGCCTGTTTCCCCAGGAATTCCCCACCCCATTTTCCCAGGAATTCCCACCTCGTTTTCCTGGAATTCCCCACTCCGTTTTCCCAGCAATTCCCACCCCGTTTTCCCAGCAATTCCCACCCCTTTCCCCAGCCAATTCCCACCCCCATTTTTCCCAGGAATTCCCACCCCCGTTTCCCCAGGAATTCCCACCCCATTTTCCCAGGAATTCCCACGCCGTTTTCCCATTAATTCCCACCCCATTTTCCCAGGAATTCCCACCTCGTTTCCCCAGGAATTCCCACCCCGTTTTCCTGCAAATTCCACCCCCATTTTCCTGGAATTCCCACCCCATTTTCCCAGGAATTCCCACCCCGTTTCCCCAGGAATTCCCCACCCCATTTCCCCAGGATTTCCCCCCCCCCATTTTCCCAGGAATTTCCCAGCCTGTTTCCTCAGGAATTCCCACCCATTTTTCCTGGCAATTCCCACTCAATTTCTCTCAGAATTGCCACTCCCCTTTTCCAGGGAACTCCCACCCCATTTCCCCAGAATTCCCACTGTTTTCCCCAGGAATTCCCACCCCATTTTCCCATTAATTCCCCACCCCCATTTTCCCAGGAATTCCCAGCCTGTTTCCCCAGGAATTCCCACCCCCATTTTCCCAGGAATTCCCACTCAGTTTTCCCAGGAATTCCCACCCCATTTCCCGGGAATTCCTACCCCATTTCCCCAGGAATTCCCACCCCCGTTTCCCCAGGAATTCCCACCCCATTTCCCCAGGAATTCCCATGCCATTTTCCAGGAATTCCCACCCTGTTTTCCTGGCAATTCCCACTCAATTTCTCTCAGAATTGCCACTCCCTTTTCCAGGGAACTCCCCACCCCCATTTCCCCAGGAATTCCCTCTGTTTTCCCCCAGGAATTCCCACCCCATTTTCCTGGAATTCCCACCCCATTTTCCCAGGAATTCCCCACCCCGTTTTCCCAGGAATTCCCACCCCATTTTCCCCCAGGATTTCCCCCCCCCATTTTCCCAGGAATTCCCAGCCTGTTTTCCCCAGGAATTCCCACCCCATTTTCCTGGAATTCCCACCCCATTTTCCCAGGAATTCCCCACCCCATTTCCCCAGCAATTCCCATCCCATTTCCCCAGGAATTCCCACCCCGTTTCCCCAGGAATTCCCACCCCGTTTTCCTGGAATTCCCACTCTGTTTTCCCAGGAATTCCCCCCCCATTTTCCCAGGAATTCCCACCCCGTATTCCCAGCAATTCCCACCCCCGTTTCCCCCCCCCAGGCCGAGGAGGTTTTGGCCATCGTGGATGCCGAGCTGGGTTTCCCGGAGCATTCCGGAGTTCCGCGCAGCATTCCCGGATTTTCCCGGCGCATTCCCGGGGTGTACCTGTTCGTCAGCCCCCGGGCAGTGCGTGCTCGGCTGCCTGGTGGCTCAGCCCATCCAGCAGGTGGCCCGGTCCTGAGGGATTGGGGCATTCCCAATCCCCATTCCCAGTTTCCCATCCCCATTCCCAATCCCCATTCCCAGTTTCCCACCCCCATTCCTGGTCCCCATTCCCAGTTTCCCACCCCCATTCCCCGTTCCCAGTTCCCATCCCCATCCTTGTTCCTGGTTCCCATCCTATTCCCAGTTCCTGATTCCCATTCCCAGTGTCCCATTCTCAACTTGCTGTCCTCATTCCCATTTCCCATTCCCAGTTCCCCATCCCCCGTTTCCATCCCAATTCCTGTTCCCCATTCCCAGGCCCCATACCCATTCCCCATTGCCATTCCCAGTTTTTCATCCCATTCCCATCCCTGTTTCCATCCCCAGTTCCCATTCCCAGTTTTCCATTCCCATTCCCAGTTTCCCATTCTCAGTTCTCATTCCCAGTTCCCCATTCTCATTCCCCATTCCCAGTTCCCAGTTTCCCATTCCCAGTTTCCATCTCCAGTTCCTAGTTCTCATCCCCGTCCCCATCCCCATTCCCACATTCCCAGTTTCCCATCCCAGTTCCCATTCTCATCATCCCCCTTTCCCAATTCCCATCCTATTCCCAGTTTCCCATTCCCATGTTTCCATTCCCATTCCCAGTTCCTGATTCCCATTCCTGTCCCCATTCCCATCTCCATCTCCATTCCCAGTTCCCATTCCCATTCTAATTCTCATTCCCATCCTCAGTTTCCATTCCCATGTTTCCATCCCCATCCCTATTCCCACTTTCCCATCCCATTCCCAGTTCCCATCCCCACATTCCCATTCCCAGTTCCCATTCCCATTCTCATTCCCATTCCCACTTTCCCATTCCCATGTTTCCATTCCCATTCCCAGTTTCCCATTCCCACGTTTCCATCCCTGTTCCCAGTTCCTGATTCCCATTCCTGTCCCATTCCCATCTCCATCCCCATTTCCAGTTCCCATTCCCACATTCCCATCCCCATTCTCATTCCCATCCTCAGTTTCCCATTCCCATGTTTCCATCCTCATTCCCAGTTTCCCATCCCCATTCCCAGTCCCCATTCCCACATTCTCATCCCCATTCCCAGTTCCCCATTCCCAGTCCCCATTCCCACATTCTCATCCCCATTCCCAGTTCCCATTCCCAGTTCCCATTCCCACATTCTCATCCCCATTCCCAGTTCCCATTCCCAGTTCCCATTCCCACATTCTCATCCCCATTCCCAGTTCCCATTCCCAGTTCCCATTCCCAGTTTCCCATCCCCATCCCCATTTCCCCATCCCCATTCCCAATTCCCCATTCCCACATTCCCATCCCCATTCCCTCAGGCATTCCGGGTGCTGCTGGAGCCGGGCTTGGCGCCATTGCCAGACTCTCGGGACCCCCAGCATTCCCGGGACCCCGAGCATTCCCGGCATTCCCGGGATGATTCCCGTGGTGATCCCAGTGGTGACCCCGTGTGCGCGCCGCCTGGCGCTGCTCGCTGCGCCCGGAGCCGGCGGCGTGCGGGATCAGCCGGCTCTGGGTGCTGGGGGCGCGCCGGCGCCGCGGCATCGCCCGCAGGATGATGGACGCGCTCAGGTGGGGGGAACCGCCCCGGGAACGCCGGGAATGCCGGGAATGGGGACGGGGGGAGAAATGGGAATGGGGTGGGGGAATGGGAATGGGGATGGGGAACTGGGATATGGGGATGGAAGACTGGGATTTGGGAAGGGAAAACAGATTTGGGATGGGGAAAGTGGGGTTTGGGGATGGGGAAATGGGATTGGGGATGGGGAACTGAGATTTGGGGATGGAGAACTGGGATTTGGAGAGGCAGAAGATGGAAAACTGGGATTTGGGAAGGGAAAACAGATTGGGGATGGGGAAAGTGGGATTGGGGATGGGGAGATGGAATTTGGGATGGGATAACATGAAAACTGGGATTCGGTTTGGGAGATCATGGAAAACTGGGATTGCCAGGTCAGGGAGTGCTGGATGTGCTCAGGTGGGAAACTGGGAATGTTGGGATGGGAGGGAGTGGGAGACTGGGATTTGGGATGGGGAACTGGGATTTGGACAGTCATCATGGAAAACTGGGATATGGGGAGGCAGAAGCTGGAAAACTGGGATTTGGGAAGGGAAAAACAGATTTGGGATGGGGAACTGGGAATTGGAGAGGGAAGCTGGGGTTTGGGATGGGGAACTGGGATTTGGGGGGGGATAACAGGAAAACTGGGATTCAGTGTGGGAGATCATGGAAAACTGGGATTGCCAGGTCAGGGAGTGCTGGATGTGCTCAGGTGGGAACTGGGAATGGTGGGGGAAAATGGGGACTGGGAAACTGGGATATGGGATGGGGAAAATGGGATTGGGGATGAGGAACTGGGATTGGGAAGCAGAATTGTGGATGAGGAAAGTGGCATTTAGGGAGGGATGTTTTCCGTGTGTTTTCCATTTCCTGTTATTTTCCCAGTGTTTATTTTTCCCAGTGTTTCCCATTTCCTGTTATTTCTCCCCATTATTTTTCCCGGTGTTTCCCATTTCCCAGTGTTTATTTTTCCTGGTGCTTATTTTTCCCGTTATTTTTCCAGTGTTTCTTTTTCCCGGTGTTTATTTTTCCCAGCGTTCATTTTCCTGTTGTTTCCCATTTCCCGGTGTTTCTTTTTCCTGGTGTTTATTTTTTCCCGTTGTTTTTCCCGGTGTTTATTTTTCCCGTAATTTTACCAGTGTTTATTTTTCCCAGTATTTTTCCCGGTGTTTATTTTTCCCAGTGTTTATATTTCCTGTTATTTTTCCCGGTGTTTATTTTTTTCCGGTGTTTATTTTTCCCGGTGTTTCCCATTTCCCGGTGTTTATTTTTCCCCGGTGTTTATTTTTCCTTTTATTTTTCCCAGTGTTTATTTTTCCCGGTGTTTATTTTTCCTGTTAATTTTCCTGGTGTTTATTTTTCCCGTTATTTTTCCCGGTGTTTATTTTTCCCAGTATTTTTCCCGGTGTCTATTTTTCCCGGTGTTTATTTTTCCTGTTATTTTTCCCGGTGTTTATTTTTCCTGTTATTTTTCCAGGGTTTATTTTTCCTGTTATTTTTCCTGGTGTTTTTTTTTCCCGTTATTTTTCCCGGTGTTTATTTCCCCATTATTTCCCATTTCCTGGTGTTTATTTTCCCCGTTGTTTTCCCCGGTGTTCATTTTCCCATTTTTTCCTGGTGTTTATTTTTCCCATTATTTTTCCTGGTGTTTATTTTTCCCTTTATTTTTCCCGGTGTTCATTTTCCCGTTGTTTCCCATTTCCCGGTGTTTATTTTTCCTGGTGTTTATTTTTCCCGTTATTTTTCCCGGTGTCTATTTTTCCCGGTGTTTATTTTTCCCGGTGTTTATTTTTCCCGTAATTTTTCCAGTGTTTATTTTTCCCAGTATTTTTCCCGGTGTTTATTTTTCCCAGTGTTTATTTTTCCTGTTATTTTTCCCGGTGTTCATTTTTCCCGTTCTTTCCATTTCCCTGTGTTTATTTTTCCCGTTGTTTCCCCATTTCCCGGTGTTTATTTTTCCCGGTGTTTATTTTTCACGTTATTTTTCCTGGTGTTTATTTTCCTGTTATTTTTCCAGTGTTTATTTTTCCCAGTATTTTTCCTGTTATTTTTCCCGGTGTTTATTTTTCCCGTTATTTTTCCTGGTGTTTATTTTCCCGTTGTTTTTCCTGGTGTTTATTTTTCCCGTTATTTTCACGTTATTTTTCTTGGTATTTATTTTTCCCGTTGTTTTTCCTGGTGCTTATTTTTCCCGTTATTTTTCTTGGTATTTATTTTTCCCGTTGTTTTTTCCGGTGTTTATTTTCCCCGTTATTTTTCCCGGTGTTTATTTCCCCGTTGTTTCCCATTTCCCAGTGTTTATTTTTCCCAGTATTTTCCATGCCCCGTTATTTTCCCGGTGTTTATTTTTCCCGTTGTTTTCCCCGGTGTTTATTTTTCCCGTGGCTGTTTCCCATTCCCCGTTGCTGATTCCCCGTTTCCCGGTGTCCGTTCCAGGCGCTCGTTCGTGTTCGGGGCGGTGCTGAGCTCCCGGGATTTGGCCTTTTCCGACCCCACGGCGGACGGGAGAGGCTTCGCCGCCCGCTACTGCGGCCGCCACGACTTCCTCGTCTACAGCCCCCTCGCACCGGGATCCACACCGGGATCAACACCGGGATCCGCACCAGGATCCACACCGGGATCCACACCGGGATCGGCACCGGGATCCGCACCGGGATCAACACTGGGATCCCCACCAGGATCTGCACTGGGATCCACACCGGGATCGGCACCAGGATCCACACCGGGATCCACACCGGGATCGGCACCGGGATCTGCAGGATCGGCACTGGGATCAGCACCGGGATCAGCAGCAGGATCAACACTGGGATCGGCACCGGGATCAACACTGGGATCCACGGCACCAGGATCAGCATTGGGATCAGCAGGATCTACATCGGGATCTGCACTGGGATCAGCACCAGCATCAGCAGGATCAGCACCGGGATCAGCACCGGGATCCACACCGGGATCCACGGCACCAGGATCAGCATTGGGATCAGCAGGATCTACACCAGGATCAGCACCGGGATCAGCACCAGGATCAACACTGGGATCCACACCGGGATCCACACCGGGATCAGCAGGATCTACACCGGGCTCCGCACCGGGATCCACACCGGGATCTGCACTGGGATCAGCACCGGCATCAGCAGGATCCGCATCGGGATCAGCACCGGGATCCACACCGGGATCCACGGCACCAGGATCTGCATTGGGATCAGCAGGATCTACACCGGGATCTGCACCGGGATCGGCACCGGGATCCACACCGGGATCTACACCAGGATCTGCACCGGGATCAGCATCAGGATCAACACCGGGATCTGCACTGGGATCAACACCGGGATCAACACCGGGATCGGCACCAGGATCAGCACCGGGATCAACACCGGGATCGGCACCGGAATCAGCAGGATCGGCATCGGGATCATCACTGGGATCTGCAGGATTTGCAGCAGGATCCACAGGGGGATCAGCACTGGGATTGGCACTGGGATCTGCAGGATCTACACTGGGATCAGCACCAGGATCTGCAGCAGGAGTTGCACCGGGATCAGCAGTGGGATCCACGGCACCAGGATCGGCACTGGGATCTGCAGGATCTACACCAGGATCAGCAGGATCCACACCGGGATCTGCAGCAGGATCTGGACTGGGATCAGCGGGATCAGGATCATTGGTATCATCGGGATTGGGATCGGGATTGTTGGAATTGAAATCAGGATCATCGGGATTGGGATCAGGATCGGGATCGCTGGGATCGGGATTTGGATCAGCAGGATCAGGAATCCTTCCCTAAATCCCTTCCCTTCCAAATCCCTCAATCCCTTGGGAACCCTTCCCTTCCAGTCTGGGAATATTTCCCTCTCTCCCTTGGGAATTCCTTCCTCCTTTCGTGGAAAACTTCCCTTCCCTTCCTTGGGAATCCTTCCTGAAATCCCTTCCCTAAATCCCTTCCCTCTGGAATCCCTCATTCCCTTCCTTCCCTTGGGAATCCTTCCCTTCCCTCTGGAATCCCTCATTCCCTTCCTTCCCTTGGGAATCCTTCCCTTCCCTCTGGAATCCCTCATTCCCTTCCTTCCCCTGGGAATTCTTTCCTTCCTTTAGGAATTCTTCCTGAGATCCCTTCCCTAAATCCCTCATTCCCTTGGGAATCCTTCCCTTCCCTTTCCTTTGGGGAATCCTTCTTTTCCTGGCATCCCTCCCTTCCTTTTCTTGGGAATGCTGAGCTCCCTTGGGAATCCTTCATTCCTTCCCTTCTCTTCCCTCTGGAATCTCTCATTCCCTTGGGAATCCTTCCCTAAATCCCTTCCCTCACCCATCCTTTGTTCCCTTGGGAATCCCTCATTCCCTTCCTTTCTTTGGGAATCTTTCTCTTCTCTTCCCATGGGAATCCTTCCCTAAATCTCTTCCAAATCCTTCATTCCCTTGGGAATGTTTCCCTCCCTTGGGAATCTCTCATTCCCTTCCTTTCTTTGGGAATCCTTCCCTGGTTCTCTTGGGAATTCTTCCCTTCCTGGAATCCTTCCCTTCCCTTTCCTTGGGAATCCTTCCCCAAATCCCTTCCCTCCCTAAATCCTTCATTCATTCCCTTGGGAATCCTTTCCCAAATCCCTTCCCTCCCAAATCCACCATTCCCTTCCTTTCTTTGGGAATCTTTCCCTTCTTTTCCCTTGGGAATCCCTCCCTAAATCCCTCCTTCCCTTGGGAATCTTTCCCTTGGGAATCCCTCCCTAAATCCCTCATTCCCTTGGGAATTCTCCTTCCCTTTGCAGCCCCTCATTCCTTTGGGATCCCAGATTCCCTTGGGAATTTTTCCTTTCCCTTTGGGATCCCTCATTTCCTTTGGGATCCCTCATTCCTTTAAGGTCCCTCATATTCCCTTTGGGAATTCTCCTTTCCCTTTGGGAATTCTCCTTTCCCTCTGGAATCCCTCATTCCTTTGGGATCCCTGATTCCCTTGGGAATTCTCCTTTCCCTTGGGAATGCCCCTGGCAGCCCCTCCCCTCTCCCTCCCTGCCCAGCTGCTGCTGAATTCCACTGGAAATCCTGGAATTCTCCAGGATCCCCCCCAAATTCCTGCCTTTTTTTTCCCGGGTGGTTTTTTTTTGGGATTTAAGTTAATTGGGGTCGGGGCTTTGTTAACGGGAATTGGCTTTTCCTGTCGCCTTGGAATTGGGAATTCCAGGCATTTGTGGGAATATTCCAAGGTTTTGTGAAGTTGTTCCATAAATTTCTGTCAGTAATCCAAGTTTCTGTGAAGTTATTCCATAAATTCCTGACAATATTCCAAAGTTTTCTGAGGATATTCCATAAATTTCTGTCAATGTTCCAAGTTTTTCTGAGGATATTCCATAAATTTCTGTCAATGTTCCAAGTTTTTCTAAAGTTATTCCATAAATTTCTGTCAGTATCCCAAGTTTTTTTGATGCTGTTCCAATGTTTTCTGTCCATATTCCAAGGTTTTCTGATGTTATTCCATAAATTTCTGAAAATACTCCAAAGTTTTCTGTTATTTCATTTTTTTATGGAAATATTCCAGATTTTTGTGGATATTCCAAAGTGTTAGGGAATATTCCAGGTTTTTTTGGGATATTCCAAGTTTTTATGGGAATATTCCAGTTTTTCTGGGTTTTTATGGAAATTTTGGGTTTTTTTGGGGATATTCTGGGGTTTTTTTGGGATTTTTGCCCCTCAGAACACCCAAATCCCATCCAGGCTCCTGCAGCTCTGGAAAATCCAAATCCCAAGGAAAAAATCCAGCAATCCCAGAGAGAGGAACAAATTTATTTATTTGGAACATTCCTGGGGGAAAACTTGGGAAAATCCAATCAAAAATGAGGGAAAATCCAAGGGGAAAACTCGGGAGATTCCAGCCCAAAGAGTGAGGGAAAATCCAAAGAAAAATGAGGGAAAATCTGACATAAAAGAGGGAAAATCCAACCCTAAAAACTTGGAAAAATCCAAACCTGAAACTTGGGAAAATCCAACTCCAAACCTGGGAGAATCCAACCTGAAAACTTGGGAAAATCTGACCCAAAAAAGAGGGGAAAACCCAAACCCCAAAGAGGGGGAAAACTGGGAAATCCAAGCTAAAAAATGGGAAAATCCAATGGGAAAACTTGGGGAATTCCAGCCCCCAAAAAAAAGGGAAAATCTGACCCCAAAGAGAGGGAAAAGTTGGGAAATCCAACCAAAAATGAGGGAAAATCCAACCTGAACTTGGGAATTCCAGCCCAAAAAAAGAGGGAAAATCCAACCTCCAACCTGAGGGAATCCAACCTGAAAAATTGGGAAAATCCGATCTAAAAAAAGAAGGAAAATGAGGAAAAACCCAACTGGAAAAGGAGGGAAAAGTTGACTTAGAAACTCCAGGAAAAAAAAAGTTGGGATGATCCAAACCCCAGAGGGAAAACCCAACCCTGAAAATTTGGGAAAATCAAAGAGAATCCAACCCAAGAACCGGGAAAAATCCAAACCCCAAAAAGAGTGGGGAAAAAAAGAAGGAAATCCGCTTAAAATGAGGGAAAATCGAAGTTAAACTGGGGGAAATCCAAAAATCTGATCCTAAAATTTCCAAATTTGGGAAATTCCATCCCAAAATCCTGGGAATGGGATGTTCCAACCCGACCCCAGCTCTGGAGCACAGCCCAAGGGAAGCTGGGAATGGGATCTGGAAATCTGGGAATGTTGGGTTCTGGAAATCTGGGAATGCTGGGTTCTGGAAATCCAGGAGTTTCAAGCTCTGGAAATCTGGGAATGTTAAACTCTGGAAATCTGGGAATGCCGGGCTCCACAACCACATCCCACTGGAGGGATTCCAGGAGGGCCAAAATTCTGGAATCCTGGGAATGCCAGGCTCCATAATCCCAGAATCCGAGGAATGCCAGGAATTACAAACTCTGGAATCCCAGCTCCATAATCCCAGGATTCCAGCTCTGTTATCCCGGAATCCCAGCTCCATAATCTCAGGAATTTTGGGCTCTGGAATAGCAGGAATCCCAGCTCTGTAACCCCAGGAATGCCAGCTCCGTTATCCTGGCTTCTCAGGGCTTTGGAATTCCAGGAATCCCAGCTCCATTATCCTGGGAATTCCCACTCTGTTATCCCAGAATTCCTGTTCTGTTATCCCAGAGTTTGTGCTCCGTTGCTATCCCGGCCTCTCAGGGCTGTGGAATCCTGGGAATTCCTGCTCTGTTATCCCAGAATCCCAGCTCTGTTATCCCGGGAATTCCAGCTCTGTTATCCCAGAATTCCGGCTCCCTTATCCCAGAATTCCAGCTCCGTTATCCCAGTCTCTCAGGGCTGTTATCCCGGCATTCCCGCTATCTCCCATCCAGCATTCCCGCTGTGTTATCCCTCAGCATTCCCGTTATCCCCATCCCTCATTCCCGCTCTCCCAGCATTCCCACTATCCCTCAGGGCTCTGTTATCCCATCGTTCTTGCTCCGTTATCCCGGCCATTCCCCCGCTGTTATCCCGGCATTCCCGCTGTCCCTCAGGGCTGTGTTATCCCGTCATTCCCGGTTTGTTATCCCATCATTCCCGACCCGTTATCCCTCATTCCCATCCCTCATTCCCGGCCGTTCCCGTTCCCGGGGCTCCAGCACTGCACTAATGGTGGTGGCCGCAAGGGGGCGCCACGGGCGGCGCATGCGCAGAAGAGTTCCCCCACGGGCGCTGCGAGTGTATTCCCCGTTATCCCGGCTATTCCCGCTCTGTTATCCCATCCCTCATTCCCGCTGTCCCTCAGGGCTGTGTTATCCGGGCGTTATTCCCGTTATCCCATCCCTCATTCCCGCTCTCCCCCGGGCTGTGTTATCCCGGCGTTATTCCCGTTATCCCGTCCCTCATTCCCGCTCTCCCCCGGGCTGTGTTATCCCGGCGTTATTCCCGTTATCCCATCCCTCATTCCCGCTGTCCCTCTGGGCTGTGTTATCCCGGCATTATTCCCGTTATCCCGTCCCTCATTCCCGCTCTCCTCCCGGCCGTTCCCGCGGCTCCAGCACTGCACTAATGGTGGTGGCCGCGAGGGGGCGCCACGGCCGGCGCATGCGCAGAAGCGCTCCCGCACGGGCCCCTGCGAAGGCATTCCCGCTCTGTTATCCCACATCATTCCCGCTGTCCCCCATCCCTCATTCCCGCTGTCCCTCAGGGCTGTGTTATCCCAGCATTATTCCCGTTATCCCGCCCCTCATTCCCGCTCTCCCCCGGGCTGTTGCTCCCGCTCCCGGCCTTCCCGCAGCTGCAGCAGCGCAGTGACGATGGTGGCCGCCGGGGGGCGCCGCGGGGGCTCGCGGGCGGTGCATGCGCAGAAGAGCTCCCGCACGGGCCCCTGCGAGGGCTCCCGCGCCGCCTCCGCGGGCAGCGGCGGCCGCGACCCGAGCGCGGCCTGGAACGCGGCCTCGTCAAAGGAATCCTCCGAGCACGAATCCTCTGGAATGCCGGGAGGGAGGGAGACAGGGACAGCGAGAGAGAGAGAGGCCGTCAGCAGCAGCGGGTGCCGGGAATAATCCCGGCCCCGATCTCGGCCCGCCGCTTCCCGATGTACCCAGGGGTGATCCTGGCACTGCCAGGGATCCTCTGGGAATTCCAGCCCAGCCCCTCCTCACCCTCCCAGCCGGGAGTTGTTTCCCAAGATCCCAAAATCCCAAAACCCCAAGATTCCAAAACCCAAAACCCCGAGATTCCAAAATCCCAAAACCCCAAGATCCCAGAATCCCAAAACCCCAAGATCCCAGAATCCCAAAACTCCAATATCCCAACCCTGTGGAATGGCAGGAAGGAGCGGCCGTCGGCAGCGGGTCCTGGGAATCCCAACCCGGCGCTTCCTGATCTTCCCAGGGAGATCCCGACACTGCCAGGGATCCTCTGGGAATTCCAGCTCTCCACAACCTCCCAGACAGGAATTCTTCCCAAGATCCCAACCCCCAAGATCCCAACCCTCTGGAATGGTGGGAAGGAGCAGCTGTCAGCAGGGGATCCCAGGAATCCCAGCCCCGATCCCAGCCCGGTGCTCCCTGATGTTCCCAGGGTGATCCCAACCTTTCCTTGGACATTCCCAGGGATTCTCTGGGAATTCCAGCCCAGCCAGGAATTCCTTCCCAAGAACCCAAGGTCCCCAAATCCCGACCCTCTGGCCATGGTGGGAGCTGTTCCCTGTCCTCCCATTCCCGGCCCTTTTCCCAAATCCCTCTGGATTGGATCCATCCCCACCCCAATTCCTGTCTGGGAAGGAATTTTGGGATCCAGGGTCTTCACCAGGAATTTGGGACTCCAGGAAGGGTCTCCCTTCCCTTTTCCATCCCTGAATTCCATAAAAATCCCTCGGGATGGATCCTGAGTGTCCTTGATCCCAAAATCCCGGAATGGTTTGGGATGGAATCCATGGACCTTCAATCCCATCCCACCATCCCAGGATGCTCCCAATCCACACTTGGACACTGCCAGGGATTCTCTGGGAATTCCAGCCCAGCCAGGAATTCCTTCCCAAGATCCCACCATCCCAAGCTCCCCTTTCCCAGCCGGAATTCCATTCCCATCCCATCCCATCCCATCTCACCCCATCCCATTCCCGGCCTCTGTCCCTCCATCCCTTTCCCCAAATCCTGCATCCCCTTTCCCACCCGAGCACTCCCCAGATCCCTTCCCAGCTGTTCCCTGTCGGGCACTCCCGTGATTCCCGGCATTCCCGATGTTTTCCCGGTACCGTCGGATCCGTCGTCGCGGGGCGGGGGCAGGTGGGGCACGCTCAGGGCCAGCATCTCCCAGAGCGTGAGGCCGAAGGCAAAGACGTCGGCGCGGTCCGAGATGGCCCCGCCCGGCTCCAGCGCCTCGGGTGGCGACCACGGCTCCGTGCCCACGTAGCACAGGGACGGGTCACTCACTGCCACGGGATAACGGGAATAAATCGGGAATAACGGGATCAATGGGATATGGGGCTCCGTGCCCACGTAGCACAGGGACGGGTCACTCACTGCCATGGGATAACGGGAATAAATCGGGAATAACGGGATCAATGGGATATGGGGCTCCGTGCCCACGTAGCACAGGGACGGGTCACTCACTGCAACAGGAAAACGGGAATGAATCGGGAATAACGGGATCAATGGGATATGGTGCTCTGTGCCCACGTAGGAGAGAGAGGGGTCACTCACTGCAACAGGAAAACGGGAATGAATCGGGAATAACGGGATCAATGGGATATTGGGATCAATGGGATATTGGGCTCCGTGCCCACATAGCACAGGGACGGGTCACTCACTGCCACGGGATAACGGGAATGAATCGGGAATAACGGGATCAATGGGATCAATGGAATATTGGGATCAATGGGATAGGGGGCTCCATGCCCGCGTAGGAGAGAGAGGGGTCACTCACTGCCATGGGATAACGGGAATTATGGGAATATTGGGATCAATGGGATATGGGGCTCCGTGCCCACGTAGCACAGGGACGGGTCACTCACTGCACAGGGATAACGGGAATAAATCGGGAATATTGGGATCAATGGGATAGGGGGCTCCGTGCCCATGTAGCACAGGGACGGGTCACTCACTGCCATGGAATAATGGGAATAAATCGGAATAATGGGATCAATGGGATCAATGGAATATTGGGATCAATGGGATATGGGGCTCCGTGCCCACGTAGGAGAGAGAGGGGTCACTCGCTGCCATGGGATAACGGGAATTATGGGAATATTGGGGTCAATGGGATATTGGGATCAATGGGATATGGGGCTCCGTGCCCACGTAGCACAGGGAGGGGTCACTCACTGCCATGGGATAACGGGAATAAATCAGGAATAACGGGATCAATGGGATAATGGGATATGGGGCTCCGTGCCCACGTAGGAGAGAGAGGGGTCACTCACTGCCATGGGATAATGGGAATTATGGGAATATTGGGGTCAATGGGATAGGGGGCTCCATGCCCACGTAGGAGAGAGAGGGGTCACTCACTGCCATGGGATAACGGGAATAAATCGGGAATATTGGGATCAATGGGATATTGGGAATGGGATTGGTCACTGCAGTGGGAGCAGAGGGATATTGGGATCAGGAATGGGAATGGGATCGCTCACTGTGGAGGGATAACAGGGACAAATCGGGAATAACAGGATCTGAGGGATACTGGGAATGGGATCGCTCACTGCAGTGGGAGCAGAGGGATATTGGGATCAGAAATGGGAATGGGATCAGGAATGAGAATGGGATCGCTCACTGCGGAGGGATAACGGGGACAGATTGGGAACAAACGGGATCAGAGGGATACTGGGAATGGGAATGGGATAGCTCACTGCAGTGGGAGCAGAGAGATGTTGGGATCGGGAATGGGATCGCTCACTGTGGAGGGATAAAGGGGACAAATCAGGAATGGGATCGGGATATTGGGATTGGGATCAGGATTGCTCACTGCAGCGGGATATCAGGAGCAAATTGGGAATGGTATCGGGAATGGGATCGCTCACTGAAATCCGTGGGAATAGGATGAGATCCATGGGGATGGGACTCCCACATTCCCAGGAACCCCACATTCCTGGGAACCCCACATTTCCAGGAATCCCATCCCAATGGGAATGGAGATGGGATCCACTGGAATGGGATCCATGGGAATAGGAATGGGATCCAGGGGATGGGAATCCAACGTTCCCAGGAATCCCACATTCCTGGAAATCCCCTATTTCTGGGAATGCCACATTTCCAGGAGCCCCACATTTCTGGAATGGCAATCAGGATGGGATCCATTGGGAATAGGAACGGGATCCATGACAATGGCAATGAGAGCGAGACCCATGGGAATGGGATCGCTCACTGCAGCGGGATCGAGGCACATCAGGAATGGGATTGGGAATTGGAATTAATTGGGAATGGGATCACTCAATGCAACGGGATCAAGGGATCAAAGGGACACCGGGAATGGGATCCATGGGATGGGAGCCCCCCATTCCCGGGCATTCCCGGTGTCCCACCTGTCAGGTTCTCATCCAGGGGCAGGGAGACGCCGACGTCGCAGATCTTGACGGCCTCGAAGGCGCCGCGGACGACGACGTTGGGGGATTTGATGTCGCCGTGGAGCAGCCGCTGCTCCGTGTGCAGGTACTGCGGGGGAATCCCGGGAATGCCGGGAATGCCCGTCGGAAATCCCAGACCCAGCCTGGAAACCTCAGGGGAGGCTCGGAATCCGTGGATTTTGGGGGGGGATCTCATGGATCAGCCCAATCCTGCGGCCGCTCCTTGGGCACTGCCAGGGATGCTCTGGGAATTCCAGCCCAGACGGGAATTCCTTCCCAAGATCCCAAAATCCCCGAATCCCGACCCTCTGGCCGTGGTGGGAGCCATTCCCATCCCAGCTCTCCAGCTCTCCTGGGTTGGATCCATCCCCATCCCGACTCCTCTCCAGGAAGGAATTTTGGAATCCAGGGGTTTCACTGGGAATTTGGGACTCCAGGAAGGGTCTCCCTCCCTTTTTCCATCCCTGAATTCCATAAAAAATCCCTCGGGATGGATCCTGAGTTTCCTTGATCCCAGAATCCCGGAATGGTTTGGGATGGGATCCGTGGACCTTCAATCCCATCCCAGGTACATTTCCCACCATCCCAGGGTGATCCAACCTTTCCTTGGACACTCCCAGGGATTCTCTGGGAATTCCAGCCCAGCCAGGAATTCCTTCCCAAGATCCCACCATCCCAAGCTCCCCTTTTTCCAGGGAATTCCCTCCATTCCCAGCTCTCCCAGCCTGGCATTGGATCCATCCCCATCCCGACTCCTCTCCAGGAAGGATTTTCGGGATCCAGGGGCTTCACTGGGAATTCAGGACTCCAGGAAGGGTCTCCCTTCCCTTTTCCATCCCCAAATTCCATAAAAATCCCTCAGGATGGATCCTGAGTGTCCTGGATCCCAGAATGGTTTGGGATGGCATCCATGCACCTTCAATCCAATGATCCTGGGGTGCTCCAACCTTTCCTTGGACTCTCCCCGGGATTCTCTGGGAATTCCAGCCCAGCTGGGAATTCCTCCCCAAGATCCCACCATCCCTATCCCTACCCCAACTCTCCCAGCAGCTGGAAAGCTCCCTAGGCTCCCCTTTATCCCAGAATCCTGGGATTTTCCTGCAATCCCGTGACTTCCCTGGAATCCCGTGACTTTCCCAGAATTCCAGGGTGTTTTTCCCCGGAATTCCCGGGATTTCCTGGGTACCTGGAGGCCCCTGGCCATGCTGAGGGCCACGTGCAGGATGGTGGCAGCCGGGAACATTCCCAGGCCCTGCTCCCGGCGCTCCTCGATGAGGTCGTTCAGGGATTTCTCCCCCCCGAATTCCATGGCCAGGCAGAGGCTCCCGTCCGGAGCCTTCGTCAGCGCCCGGTACCCTGGGAATGGGAGCCGTGGGATCCGTGGGAATGGGAGCCGTGGGATCCGTGGGAATGGGAGCCGTGGGACCCGTGGGAATGGGAGCCATGGGAATGGGATCTGTAGGATCAGTGGGAATGGGAGCCATGGGATGCATGGGAATGGGATCTGCGGGAATGGGATGCATGGGAATGGGATCTGCGGGAAGGGGAGCCATGGGAATGGGATCCATGGGAATGGGATCTGTGGGATCCATGGGAATGGGATCTGTGGGATCCATGGGAATGGGATCTGTGGGAATGGGAGCCATGGGAATAGGATCTGTGGGATCAGTGGGAATGGGAGCCATGGGATCCACGGGAATGGGATCTGTAGGTTCCGTGGGAATGGGATCTGTGGGATCCATGGGAATGGGAGCCATGGGATCCATGGGAATGGGAGCCATGGGAATGGGAGCCATGGCTTCCCATGGATCTGTGGGATCCATGGGAATGGGAGCCATGGGATCCATGGGAATGGGAGCCATGGGAATGGGAGCCATGGGATCCGTGGGAATGGGATCTGTGGGATCCGTGGGAATGGGATCTGTGGGAATGGGATCCATGGGATCCGTGGGAATGGGAGCCGTGGGATGCATGGGAATGGGATCTGCAGGAATGGGATGCATGGGAATGGGATCTGCGGGAAGGGGAGCCATGGGAATGGGATCCATGGGATCCGTGGGAATGGGAGCCGTGGGATCCATGGGAATGGGATCAGTGGGAATGGGAGCCATGGGAATAGGATCTGTGGGATCAGTGGGAATGGGAGCCATGGGAATAGGATCTGTGGGATCAGTGGGAATGGGAGCCATGGGATCCACGGGAATGGGATCTGTAGGATCCGTGGGAATGGGATCCGTGGGATCCATGGGAATGGGATCCATGGGAATGGGAGCCATGGGATCCATGGGAATGGGATCCGTGGGATCCATGGGAATGGGATCTGTGGGAATGGGATCCATGGGATCCGTGGGAATGGGATCCGTGGGATCCCTGGGAATGGGAGCGATGGGATCCAAGGGAATGGGATCCATGGGATCCGTGGGATCCATGGGAATGGGAGCCGTGGGATCTGTGGGAATGGGATCTGTGGGATCCGTGGGAATGGGAGCCGTGGGATCCGTGGGAATGGGATCTGTGGGATCAGTGGGAATGGGAACCATGGGAATGGGATCTGTGGGATCTGTAGGAATGGAAATGGGAGCCATGGGATATGTGGGAATGGGATCCGTGGGAATGGGATCTGTGGGAATGGGATCAGTGGGATCCATGGGAATGGGATCTATGGGATCTGTGGGAATGGGAATGGCAATGGGATGGGATCCATGGGGATGGGATCTGTGGGAATGGGATTTGTGGGAATGGGATCTGTGGGAATGGGATCCATGGGATCTGTGGGAATGGGATCCGTGGGATCCGTGGGAATGGGAGCCATGGGAATGGGATCAATGGGATTCGTGGGAATGGGATCTGTGGAATCCATGGGAATGGGATTTGTGGGATCAGTGGGAATGGGAATGGGAGCCATGGGATCTGTGGGAATGAGATCCATGGGAATGGGATTTGTGGGAATGGAAGCCATAGGAATGGGATCTGTGGCATCAGTGGGAATTGGATGTGATCCATTGGAATGGGATCCATGACAATGGGATCTGCAGGATGGGAATGGAATGGGATCCATGGGAATGAGAATGGGATCCATGGGAATGAGATCCATGGGAATGGGATTTGCAGGAATGGAAGCCATAGGAATGGGATCTCTGGAATCCATGGGAATGAGATCCATGAAAATGGGAATGGCATAGAATGGGATGGGATCCATGGGAATGGGATTTGTGGGAATGGGAATGGGAGCCATGGGATTAATGGGATCTGTGGGAATGGGATCAATGGGATCAGTGGGAATGGGAGCCATGGGAATGGGATCTGTGGGAATGGGATCCATGGAATCTGTGGGAATAGGATCTGTGGGAATGGGAATGGGATCAATGGGATCTGTGGGATTGGTGGGAATGGGAGCCATGGGATCCATGGGAATGGCAATGGGGATGGGATCCATGGGAATGGGATCCATGGGAATGGGATCCATGGGAATGGGGCAGCAGCAACCATCATGGAATGTCCCGGATGGGATTCATGGATCTCAGTCTCATCCCAATCCAACCCCGAGCCCTCCCACGATCCCGGGGAGCTCCAAATCCATCCTTGGACACTCCCAGGGATCCAGGGGCAGCCCCAGCTTCCCTGGGAATTCCAGAGGCACTGGGAGGTCTGGAATTCCCCAATCCCAGATCCCCCTCATCTCCCCGTAGAATTGGCTCCACCCCCTCCATTCCCAAGGATACAACCCCTTCATTCCCAACAAGTCCAAACCCTCCATTCCCAATGGATCCAACCCTTCCATTCCATGGATTCAACCCTCCATTCCCAACAAATCCAACCCCTCCATTCCCACAGATCCAACCCCATTGCCAAGGATCCAAACCCTCCATTCCCATCACATCCAACCCCTCCATTCCCAACAAATATAACGCCTCCATCCTCCATTCCCATGGATCCATCCACATTCCCACGGATCCAACCCCATTCCTAATGGGTCCTACCCCATTCCCATGGATCCAACCCTCCATTCCCATGGATCCAACCCAATTCCCAGCAAATCCAACCCCATTGCCAACAGATCCAACCTCTCCATTCCCACAGATCCAATCCCATTCCCAATGGATCCGCCCCTCCATTCCCAATAGATCCAACGCCTCCATTCCCAATGGATCCAATTCCTCCATTCCCATGGATTTATCCTTCCATTCCCATCACATCCAGCCCCATTCCCAATGGATCCAACCAATTCCCATGGATCCACCCCTCCATTCCAAACAAATCCAACTCCTCCATTCCCATGGATCTGTCCACATTCCCATGGATCCAACACCTCCATTCCCAATGGATCCAACCCCATTCCCACTGATCCATCCCCACTCCCATCACACCTAACCCCTCCATTCCCACAGATCCATCCCTCCATTCCCAATGGATCCAACCCCTCCATTCCTAATGGATCCAACCCCATTCCCACTGACCCATCCCTCCATTCCCAATGCACCCAACCCCATTCCCAGTGGATCCGACCCCATTCCCAGTGAATCCAACCCCATTCCCACTGATCCATCCCTCCATTCCCAATACACCCAACCCCATTCCCAGTGGATCCATCCCTCCATTCCCAGTGGATCCAACCCCATTCCCACTGATCCATCTCCACTCCCATCACGTCCAACCCCTCCATTCCCAGTGGATCCGACCCTATTCCCAGTGAATCCAGCCCCATTCCCACTGATCCATCCCTCCATTCCCAGTGTACCCAACCCCCATTCCCAGTGAATCCAACCCTTCCATTCCCAGTGGATCCATCCCTCCATTCCCAGTGGATCCGGCCCCTCCGTTCCCGGCAGTCCGCACCGACGATGTTGGGGTGCCGCAGGTTCCGCAGGGTCCGCGCCTCCTCCCGCAGCCTCCGCTGGAAGAGGCTCCGCTGGCTCTGGGAGCAGCCCGAGTTGATTTTCTTCACCGCCCACGGGGACTGGGACAGCCCCCGCGGGGACCTGGCCCGGGAAAAAACTCGGGAATTCCCACGGAATTCCAATGGGGGGAAAGGATCCTATGCCCTCCCACCATGGGATGGGAGTGCTGCAGATTTCTCCGGGGAATTTCCAGGGAAAGGGAATTTTTATCCAGTCCCATTTCCAGATGGAGCTGGTTGAGGGAAGGAATGGAGCCCAGATCCCTGAATTCCAGCTGGGAATGGGTTATCCCAAAATAATGGAGCCCAAAATCTTGGAATTCTGGCTGATAAAGGGTTAGCCCAGAGTAATGGAGCCCAAATCCCGAAATTCCAGCTGTGAATGGGTTATCTCAAAATAATGGAGACCAAAATCTTGGAATTCCGGCCGAGAAAGGGTTATCCCAGAATAATAGAGCTCAAATCCCAGAATTCCAGCTGGGAATGGGTTATCCCAAAATAATGGAGCCCAAAATCTTGGAATTCCGGCCGAGAAAGGGTTATTCCAGAATAATAGAGGTCAAATCCCGGAATTCCAGCTGGGAATGGGTTATCTCAAAATAATGGAGACCAAATCCCAGAATTCACAGGAATGGAGCCCAAATCCTGGAATTCCAGCTAGGACCGGGTTATCCCAAAATAATGGAGCCCAAAATTCCTGAATTCCAGCCAAGGTTTATCCCAGGAATGTCCCCAAATCCCTGAATTCCGTCCAAGAAAATACCAGTGGGGTTATCCCAAAATAACAGAGCCCAAATCCCAGAATTCCCAGGAATGGAGCCCAAATCCCAGAATTCTAGCTGGGAACGGGTTATCCCAGAATATTGGAGCCCAAAATCTTGGAATTCCAGCCGAGAAAGGATTATCCCAGAATAATGGAGCTCAAATCCCGGAATTCCAGCTGGGAAAAGGTTATCCCAAAATAATGGAGCCCAAAATCTTGGAATTCTGACTGAGAAAGGGTTATCCCAGAATAATGGAGCCTAAATCCCGGAATTCCAGCTGGGAATGGGTTATCCCAAAAATAATGGAGTCCAAAATCTTGGAATTCTGGCCAGGAAAGGGTTATCCCAAAATAGTGGAGCCCAAATCCCGGAATTCCCAGGAATGGAGCCCAAATCCTGGAATTCCAGCTGGGAATGGGTTATCCCTAAATAATGGAGCCCAAAATTCCTGAATTCCAGCCAAGGTTTATCCCAGGAATAGCCCCAAATCCCTGAATTCCGTCCAAGAAAATACCAGTGGGGTTATCCCAAAATAACAGAGCCCAAATCCCAGAATTCCCAGGAATGGAGCCCAAATCCCAGAATTCTAGCTGGGAAAGGGTTATCCCAGAATATTGGAGCCCAAAATCTTGGAATTCCAGCCGAGAAAGGGTTATCCCAGAATAATGGAGCCCAAATCCCGGAATTCCAGCTGGGAATGGGTTATCCCAAAATAATGGAGCCCAAAATCTTGGAATTCTGACTGAGAAAGGGTTAGCCCAGAATAATGGAGCCTAAATCCCGGAATTCCAGCTGGGAATGGGTTATCCCAAAATAATGGAGACCAAATCCCATAATTCACAGGAATGGAGCCCAAATCCTGGAATTCCAGCTAGGACCGGGTTATCCCAAAATAATGGAGCCCAAAATTCCTGAATTCCAGCCAAGGTTTATCCCAGGAATAGCCCCAAATCCCTGAATTCCATCCAAGGAAATACCAATGGGGTTATCCCAAAATAACAGAGCCCAAATCCCAGAATTCCCAGGAATGGAGCCCAAATCCCAGAATTCCAGCTGGGAAAGGGTTATCCCAGAATAATGGAGCCCAAAATCTTGGAATTCCAGCCGAGAAAGGGTTATCCCAGAATAATGGAGCCCAAATTCCAGAATTCCAGCTGGGAATGGGTTATCCCAAATAATGGAGCCCAACTCCCAGAATTCCCAGGAATGGAGCTCAAATCCTGGATTTCCAGCCGGGACAGGATCATCCCAAAATAATGAAGCCCCAAATCCCGGAATTATAACTGGGCAAGGTTATCCCAAAATAATGGAGCCCAAAATCCTGGAAGTATAGCTGGGCAAGGATTATCCCAAAACAATGGAGACCAAATCCCACAATTCCAGCCGGGACAGGGTTATCCCAAAACTCCACGTTCCTTCCCCGCTCCACAATTCCCAAATCCCTCCCTCGCCTCCGTATCCACGGGGAGGAAAACCGGGATCATCTCCAGGATTTCCCAGGATAACAATTCCCGAGGCCATTCCCAACCTTTTCATCAGGTAGACGCTGACTCCGGTGCCGAATCCCAACTTCTGCATGAAGGGAGAGGCCGGGATGGTCACGGACACGGGGCCGGGCTCTGCGGGGAGAATTCCTGGTGATCCCATGGGAATCCAGCTGGGATTGGGATCTGCTGATCCCACGGAACTCCCGCTGGGATCAGGATCTGCCGATCCCATGGGAAATCCCGGATCTGCTCCTCAGGAATCACCCACGGGATGAGAGGGAACAGCCTCGAGCTTCCAGGGGGAGTTCAGTTGGATTTTGGGAACAGTTCCTGCCTGGAATTCCCAGCCCTGGATTCCCCATTCCCAATGGGATTTAAATCCCGGGGGATTTCGAGGTCACGGATCCTCGGCAGAGCCGGGAATGGCCGGAATTCCTGGCTCGAAAGGTTCCACGATTCCCATGGGATGCTCCGAGCCCATTCCTGACCCAGATTTTTAGGGAAGCTCCTTCCAACCCCCACAGTGTTTTCCCAAATTTCGTCTCCCTTCCCTGGAGGGGTTTGTTCCCAAAAATTGGAGATTCCACAGATCCAGCCCCCTAAAAAATGGAGATTCCCGCAGATCCAGCCCCAAGTCCAGAGGAGAATTCTGGACAGCATAAGGAGCGGGAATGGGAATGGGAAATGGGGATGGGAATGGGAAACAGGGATTGGAAATGGGAATGGGGAAGGAAAATGGAGATGGGAAATGGGATGGGAATGGGAAATGGGGATTGAAAACCGATCCCAGCTGATCCCAGGGATTTCCCCCCCAGATGTGCTCCGGGATAAAATGAGGATGAGGAGGAGGAGGAGGAAGGGGGAGGGACTGGCAGAGTTTTCCCAGGAATCTGTGGGATTGTCCCAGGAAAGGTCAGACAGGGCTTGGAGCAGCCTCTGGAATTCATCCTGGGGATCCTTCCAAGGCCTTTCCCGATTGTGATCCTGGATTTGGGAGGAGGGCGTTCCCCTGGAACAACCTCTGGGGTCTGGCAATCCCTTTGGGAACATCCCGATCCCTTTGGGAATATTCCCATCCCTTTGGGATCATCCCGGGATTAAACATCCCAATCCCCTTGGGACCATCCCAATCCCTTTGGGATCATTCCGGCATCAAACATCCCCGATCCCTTTGGGGTTATGCCCATCCCTCCTGGAACATCCCCATCTCTTTGGGAACACTCTCATTCCCTTGGGACCATCCCCATCCCTTTGGGACCATCTCGATCGGTCTGGGAACATCCTGATCCCTTTGGGAATATTCCCATCCTTTTGGGAACACTCTCATTCCCTTAGGAACATACTGATCCCTTTGGAAACATCCCAAACCCTTTGGGAATGTTCCCATCCCCCTGGGAATATCCCAATCCTTTGGGAATATTCCCATCCCCCTGGGATCATCCCCATCCCTTTGGGACCATCTCTATCCCTCTGGGATCATCCCGACACCTCTGGGACCATCCCAATCCCTTTGGGACCATCCCAAACCCTTTGGGAACATCCCGATCCCTTTGGAAACATCCCAAACCCTTTGGGAATATTCCCATCCCCTTGGGATCATCCACATCCTTTTGGGATCATCCCGATCCTTCTGTGACCATCCCAATCCCTTTGGGAACATCCTGATCCCTTTAGGATCATTCCGGGATCAAACATCCCCATCCCTTTGGGGTTATGCCCATCCCTCTGGGAACATCCCGACACCCTTGGGAATATTCCCATCCCTTTGGGAACATCCCCATCCTTTTGGGACCATCTCCATCCCTTTGGGAACACTCTCATTCCCTTAGGAACATCCCGATCCCTTTGGAAACATCCCAAACCCTTTAGGAATGTTCCCATCGCCCTGGGATCATCCACATCCCTGGGGGACCATCTCGATCCCTTTGGGACCATCCCAATCCCTTTGGAAACATCCCGAACCTTTTGGGAACACTCTCATCCCTTGGGATCATCCCCATCCCTTTGGGACCATCTCGATCCCTCTGGGAACATTCCCATCCTTTTGGGCACACTCTCATTCCTTTGGGAACATCACAATCCCTCTGGGATCATCCCGATCCCTCTGTGACCATCCCAATCCCTTTGGAAACATCCGTATCCCTTTGGGATCATCCCCATCCCTCTGGGACCATCCCGATCCCTTTGGGACCATCCCGATCCCTTTGGGAATATTCCCATCCCCTTGGGCACACTCTCATGCCTTGGGACCATCCCGATCCCTTTGGAAACATCCCAAACCCTTTGGGAATATTCCCATCCCCTTGGGATCATCCCCATCCCTTTGGGACCATCTCGATCCCTCTGGGATCATCCCAACACCTTTGGGACCATCCCAATCCCTCTGAGATCATCCCAATCCCTTTGGGACCATCCCGATCCCTTTGGGAACATTCCCATCCTTTTGGGCACACTCTCATCCCTTTGGGAACATCACAATCCCTTTGGGACCATCCCCATCCCTCTGGGACCATCCCAATCCCTTTGGGACCATCCTGATCCCTTTGGGAACACTCTCATTCCATTAGGAACATCCCGATCCCTTTGGAAACATCCCAAACCCTTTGGGAATATTCCCATCCCCTTGGGATCATCCACATCCCTGGGGGATCACCTCGATCCCTCTGGGATCATCCCAACACCTTTGGGACCATCCCGATCCCTTTGAGACCATCCCAATCCTTTTGGGACCATCCCAATCCCTTTGGGAACATCCCCATCCCTTCGGAACATTCCAGGATCAAACATCCCGACCCCTTTGGGAATATCCGGATCCCTCTGGGCCCGTCCCGATCCCTTTGGGACCATCCCAATCCCTTTGGGACCATCCCGATCCCTCTGGGATCATCCCCATCCCTTCGGAACATTCCAGGATCAAACATCCCGACCCCTTTGGGAATATCTGGATCCCTCTGGGCCCGTCCCGATCCCTTTGGGATCATCCCGGGGCCATTCCCGCTGTTCCTCACCCGCTTTGTCCCGGCGGGCCGAGGGCGGCGGGGACTGGAAGGTGTCCATGGAGCCGATCCCGATCCCAATCCCGATCCCGATCCTGCGGGACACCAGGGGACGTGGAGGGACCCCAAGGGCACTGGGCAGGGGAGGAGAGTTGGGAATTGGGGAGAATTTTGGGAATTGAGGGGGATTTTGGGAAATCCCGGATTTGGGAATTGTTGGGGCCTGGATTTGGGAATTGGGAAATCCTGAATTTGGGAATTGGGGATTGGAGGGAGGGGGTGGATTTGGGAATTAGGGGAAATTTTGGGAATTGGGGAAATCCCAGATTTGGGAACCGGGGGAAATTTTGGGGACTGGGCGGGGCTGGATTTGGGAACTGGGGAGAGCTGGATTTGGGAATTGGGGAAATCCTGAATTAAGGTAACTGGGAGAGCCTGGATTTGGGAATAGGGGATGTCTTGGATTTGGGAATTGGGGAAATACTGGATTTGGGAATTGGGAAATCCCAGATTTGGGCATTGGCAGGGGCATATTTGGAAACTGGGGGAAATATTGGAAACTGGGGAAATCCTAGATTTGGGAATTGGGGAAATCCCGGATTTGGGAATTGTTGGGGCCTGGATTTGGGAATTGGGAAATCCTGAATTTGGGAATTGGGGATTGGAGGGAGGGGATGGATTTGGGAATTAGGGGAAATTTTGGGAATTGGGGAAATCCCAGATTTGGGAACTGGGGGAAATTTTGGGGGCTGGATTTGGGAATTGGGGAAATCCTGAATTAGGTAACTGGGGGAGCCTGGATTTGGGAATTGAATTGGGGAAATACTGGATTTGGGAATTGGAGAAATCCCGGATTTTGGGGAATAGAGAAATCCTGGATTTGAGAATTGGAGAAATCCCAGATTTGGGCATTGGCAGGGGCAGATCTGGAAATTGGGAAAAAAATTTGGGGAACTGGAGAAATCCCAGATTTGGGAACTGGGGAAATCCCAAATTTTGGAAATCCCGAATTTTGGAACTGGGGGGGGGGTCCCAGATTTGGGAACTGGGGAAATCCTGGATTTGGGAATTTGGGATGGGTGGGGAGGGTGGATTTGGGAATTGGAGGAAATTTTGGGAAGTGGGGGAGCCTGGATTTGGGAAATGGGAGAGGCTGGGTTTGGGAATCTGAGAAATCCTGGATTTGGGAACTGGGGGAAATTTTGGAGATTGGGGAAATCCTGGATTTGGGAATTGTGGGAAATTTTGGGAACTGAGGGGGCTGGATTTGGGAACTGGGGTGGGGCTGGATTTGGGAATTGAGGGGGTCCCAAACTGGGGAATTGGGGAAGTCCGAGATCCGGGAACTGGGGGGGGATCCCCAAAATCCCGGCCCCAGGAACCGGGATGATTCCAGGCTGGGGGCTCCCAGATTTGGGAATTCTGGAGCAGGGGAGGATCCCGACCCAGGTATGGGGGATCCAGGGTTGGGATTTGGGAATCGGGGGGGAATCCCAGGATTTTGGGGGGCGATCCCAGCTCCGGGGGTTCCCAGGAAGAGCCGCCGGTCCCACCTCGGTCCGGGGTTCGCCGGCTGCGGCTGCCGAGCCCGGGGAGCTCCGGGATCCTCTTCTAGGTGCCGATCCCCGGGAATTCCGGGGTCCTTTTCCTGCTCCCGATCCCCGGGAATTCCGGGGTCCTTTTCCCGCTCCCGGTGCCGATCCCAGGGAATCTCAGGATCCTTTTCCCGCTCCCGGTGCCGATCCCGGGGAATTCCGGGGTCCTTTTCCCGCTCCCGCTTCCGATCCCCGGGAATTCCGGGGTCCTTATCCCGCTCCCGGTGCCGATCCCGGGGAATTCCTGGATCGTTTTCCCGCCTTTTCCGGCCGTTTTCGGGCTCCGCGTTCGAATCCCGCGCGCGCGCTCGCGCCGGCCCCGCCCCTTTTCTGCGGGCGTGGCCAAACACCAAATATGGTGCGGGGGCGTGGAGTGGGCGTGGCCAAAGCCGCGCGGGCCGGCGCGGGGCGTGGTCAGAGCCAGGGGGCGTGGCCGAGCGCTGACGGAGTGACGTAAGCGGCGTGCGCAGCGTGGGGGCGTGGCCAGCGCGGAGTGGGTGTGGCTTGGGCGGTCCCGAGAGGTTTTGGGGCGGCCCCAAAAGCAGCGGGGTGGGATTGGGGGGGCTCTGTGGGGCTGGGAGGGGTCAAGGAGGGGGGAAGGGGGTGCGCAGGAATTTGGGGGGCGCTGGGGAGTCCGTGGAAAGGCATAAATACCCTAAAACCCCATAAAAACTCATAAATGCACATAAAACCACATAAATGCCCTAAAACCCCATAAAAACTCATAAATGCACATAAAACCACATAAATGCCCTAAAACCCCATAAAAACTCATAAATGCACGTAAAACCACATAAATGCCCTAAAACCCCATAAAAATTCATAAATGCACATAAAACCCCATAAAAACTCATAAATGCACATAAAACCACATAAATACCCTAAAACCCCATAAAAACTCATAAATGCACGTAAAACCACATAAATGCCCTAAAACCCCATAGAAACTCATAAATGCACATAAAACCACATCAATGCCCGAAAACTCCATAAAAACTCGTAAATGCACATAAAACCACAGAAATGCCCTAAAACCCCATAAAAACTCATAAATGCACATAAAACCACAGAAATGCCCTAAAACCCCATAAATGCCTGAAACTCTCATAAAACCTCCAAAATCCCCCTAAACTCCCATAAATCCCTCAAACCCGATAAAACCCCATGAAACTCCATAAACCCCAAAACGCCATAAAACCCCATAAAATCCTATAAAACCCCATAAAGCTCCATCAACCCCATAAATCCCCCTCAACCCCCATAAAACCCCATAAATGCCCATAAAATCCCAATAAAAATCCCATAAATGTCCTAAACCCCCATAAAACCCCCAAAAATACCTCTAAACGCCATAAACCCTATAAATCCCCCTAAACCCCCATTAAACCCCATAAAACCCCATAAACCCCATAAAATCTTCCAGAACCCCATAAACCCCATAAAATCCCCCAAAACCCCATAAATCCCTCTCAGCCCCTATAAATCCCCCAAAACCCCTAAATCCCCTGAAACCCCTAAACCCCCATAAAACCTCAAAAATCCCCTAAACCCCAATAAAAGCCCAGAAATCCCCATAAACCACCCTAAAACCCCAAAATCCCCCAAACCTCATAAATCCCCTAAACCCCCATAAAATCCCCTAAATCCCGATAAACCTCATAAAGCCCCATAAAAACCTCATAAAACCCCATAAACCCCATAAATCCCCATCCTTGCAACCCCATAAATCCCCCAAACTCTCATAAAACCCCAGAAACCCCCATAAACCCCATAAATCCCAAAACCCCATAAAATGCCATAAAATCCCATAAAACTCCATAAATCCCCATAAACCCCCCTAAAACCCTATAAACCCCATAAAACCCCATAAACCCCATAACCTCCCATAAACCCTATAAAAACCCCATGAACCCCATAAACCCTGTGAAAACCCCATTAAACCCCAAAAACCCCATAAAACCCCAAAAAACCCCCAAAACCCCCATAAAACCCCACAAATCCCACAAACCCCAGCCAGAGAAGAACAAATCCTTTATTTCTCTGGGATCCGGGCTGGGATGGGGATTTGGGATGGGTTTGGGGTTGTTCTTTTTGGGATCATCCCTGACCCCTTTGGGATGGGTTTGGGATCATCCCCGGCCCCTTTGGGATGGGTTTGGGGTTTCCCCTTTGGGATGGATTTGGGGTTTTCACCCCAGTCTCTTTGGGATGGATTTGGGGTTTTCCTCTTTGGGGTGGATCTGAGATTTTCCCCTTTGGGAGAGATTTGGGATTTCCCCTTCAGGATGGATTTAGGATTTCCCTTTGGGGCGGATTTGGGGTCAGGCCCTCGAGGCAGATTTCAGGTCAGTCCCTTGGGGTGGATTTTGGGGTCATTCTGTTATGGGATGGATTTGGAGTCATTCCGTTATGGGGTGGATTTTGGGGTCATTCCGTTATGGTTTGGATTTTGGTGTCAACCCCTTTTGGGATGGATTTTGGGGTCAGTCCCTTTTTGGGATGGGTTTGGTGTCAGCCCCTTTTGGGATGGATTTTGGGGTCAGTCCCTATGGGGTGGATTTGGGGTCAGCCCCTTTTGGGGTAGATTTGGGGTCAGTCAGTCCCCGGCCCTTTGGGGTGGATTTGGGGTTTCCCATTGGGATGGGTTTGGGGTCAGTCCCTTGTGGGGTGGGTTTTGGGATCAGTCCCTATTGGATAGGATGGATTTGGTGTCAGTCTGTCCGGTCAGTGTCAGTCTGTCCGGCCGGTGTCAGTCTGTTATGGGATGGGATGGATTTTGGGGTCAGTCTGTCTGGCCGGTGTCAGTCTGTCCGGCCGGTGTCCATCTGTCCGGCCGGTGTCAGTCTGTCCGGTTGGTGTCAGTCTGTTATGGGATGGGATGGATTTTGGTGTCAGTCTGTCCAGCCGGTGTCCATCTGTGTGGTCGGTGTCAGTCTGTCTGGCCGGTGTCCGTCTGTCTGGCCGGTGTCAGTCTGTCCGGTCAGTGTCCGTCTGTCTGGCCGGTGTCCGTCTGTCTGGCCGGTGTCCGTCTGTCTGGCCGGTGTCCGGCCGGCCGGCTGGTGTCAGTCTGTCCAGTCAGTGTCAGTCTGTCCGGCCGGTGTCAGTCTGTCCGGCTGGTGTCAGTCTGTCCAGTCAGTGTCAGTCTGTTCAGCCGGTGTCCGTCTGGCTGGCTGGTGTCAGTCTGTCCGGTCAGTGTCAGTCTGTCCGGCCGGTGTCAGTCTGTGATGGGATGGGATGGGATGGGATGGGATGGATTTTGGTGTCACTCTGTCTGGTCAGTGTCCGTCTGTCCGGTTGGTGTCAGTCTGTCCGGTCAGTGTCAGTCTGTCCGGTTGGTGTCAGTCTGTCCGGTCAGTGTCAGTCTGTTATGGGATGGGATGGATTTTGGGGTCAGTCCGTCGGGTCGGTGTCAGTCTGTCTGGCCGGTGTCAGTCTGTCCGGCCGGTGTCCGTCCGGCCGGCTGGTGTCCATCTGTCTGGTCGGTGTCCGTCCGGCCGGCTGGTGTCCATCTGTCTGGCCGGTGTCCGTCCGGCCGGTGTCAGTCCGTCCGGCAGCGCACTCCGGCGTCCTCGGCGTGGCCGCAGTTGGTTCGGCCCCAGCCCGAGAAGCTGCAGAGCTCCAGGGACTCCTCGGTGCCCGTGCAGGACACGTCGTCCATCCAGATCTTCCCCGTGCCTGCGGACGGACACACGGACACCGGAATCACCGGGATTCCTGAAACCCGAGGAGCCGTTCCCCGGGATCCCGATGACCCATTCCTGAATCCCAAGGAGCCGTTCCCAATCCCACAGGAGCTGTTCCCCGGGATCCCAAGGAGCTGTTCCAAATCCCGTTCCTGAATCCCACAGGAGCCGTTCCCAATCCCGAATCCCATTCCCAATCCCAAGGACCCATTCCCAATCATGAATCCCATTCCCAATCCCGAGGAGCTGTTCCTAATCCCGAATCCCGTTCTCAAATCCCACAGGAGCCGTTCCTGAATCCTGAGGAGCCATTACCATTCCCGATCCTGAATCCCATTCCCAAATCCCAAGGAGGCGTTCCTGAATCCCGAGGAGCTATTCCCTGGGATCCTGAGGACCTGTTCCCAAATCCCACAGGAGCCATTCCCAATCCCAAATCTCATTCCCAATCCCGTTTCCCGTTCCTGATGCCACAGGAGCCGTTCCCAAATCCCAAGAAGCTGTTCCCCAATCCCGAGGAACCATTCCCAACCCCAAATCCCGTTCCCAGTGCTGAATCCTGTTCCCAAATCCCACAGAAGCTGTTCCCCATCCCAAATCCTATTCCCCATCCCGAATCCTATTCCCAATCCCAAGGAGCCTTTCCCTGGGATCCCAAGGAGCTGTTCCCAAATCCCAAGGAGCCGTTCCCAATCCCGAATCCTGTTCCCAATCCTGAATCCTGTTTCCGAATCCCACAGGAGCTGTTCCTGATCCCGATTCCTATTCCCAGTCCCACAGGAGCTGTTCTCCATCCCAAATCCCATTCTCAATCCCACAGTAGCCATTCCCAATCCCAAATCCCGTTCCCAATCCCAAATCCCATTCCCGAATCCCACAGAAGCTGTTCCCAATCCCGAATCCTGTTTCCGAATCCCACAGGATCTGTTCCTGATCCCGATTCCCGTTCCCAATCCCGAATCCCATTCCCAATCCTGAATCCTGTTTCTGAATCCCACAGGAGCTATCCCCGTGCTGAATCCCATTCCCAATCCCAAATCCCGTTCCCAATCCCAAATCCCATTCCCAATCTCAAATCCAGTTCCCAGTCCCAAGGAGCCTTTCCCTGGGATCCCAAGGAGCTGTTCCCAAATCCCGAGGAGCCGTTCCCCATCCCGAATCCCGTTCCCCATCCCAAATCCTGTTCCCAGTCCCGAATCCCGTTCCCAGTCCTGAATCCCGTTCCCAATCCCACAGTAGCCATTCCCCATCCAGAATCCCGTTCCGGTTCCCGTTCCCGTTGTTCCCACCTTGTCCGAAGCGCGCCATGCGGAAGACGTCGGCGGCGCCGGGGTAGCCCAGCATGCGGCACGCCACGTCGCCGTCGCGCCCGTCCCAGCCGTCGTCGCACACCGAGCCCCAGCGCCGCTCGTGGAAAATCTCCAGGCGCCCCTCGTGCGCCCCGGAGCCGTTCACCAGCCGCACCGAGCCCTCCGACGGAGCTGGGGACGGACATGGGGACATGGGGACATGGACATGGGGACAGGAGCCGTTCACCAGCCGCACCGAGCCCTCCGACGGAGCTGGGGACGGACATGGGGACATGGGGACAGCAGGAGGGACATGGGGACAGGAGCCGTTCACCAGCCTCACCGAGCCCTCCGAGGGAGCTGGGGACGGACATGGGGACATGGGGACATGGGGACAGCAGGAGGGACATGGGGACAGTAAACGTGGGGACAGGAGCCGTTCAGCAGCCGCACCGAGCCCTCCGAGGGAGCTGGGGACGGACATGGGGACATGGGGACATGGACATGGGGACAGGAGCCGTTCAGCAGCCGCACCGAGCCCTCCGACGGAGCTGGGGACGGACATGGGGACATGGGGACATGGGGACAGTAAACGTGGGGACAGGAGCCATTCAGCAGCCGCACCGAACCCTCCGACGGAGCTGGGGACGGACATGGGGACAGCAAACATGGACATGGGGACATGGACATGGGGACAGGAGCCGTTCAGCAGCCGCACCGAGCCCTCCGACGGAGCTGGGGACAGACATGGGGACAGCAGGAGGGACATGGGGACAGGGACATGGGGACAGGAGCCGTTCACCAGCCGCACCGAACCCTCCGACGGAGCTGGGGATGGACATGGGGACATGGGGACACCAGGAGGGACATGGGGACATGAACATGGGGACAGTAAATGTGGGGACAGGAGCCGTTCACCAGCTGCACCGAGCCCTCCGACGGAGCTGGGGACAGCAGGAGGGACATGGGGACAGTAAACGTGGGGACAGCAGGAGGAGCATGGGGACAGTAAACGTGGGGACAGCAGGAGGAGCATGGGGACAGCAGCTGCACCAAGCCCTCCAATGGAGCTGGGGGACACCAGGGGGGACATGGGGACACCAGGATGGACATGGGGATAGCAGGAGGGACATGGGGACACCAGGATGGACATGGGGACAGCAGCCAAGGGGATGGGGACAGCAGCCACACCGAGCCCTCAGACGGAGCTGAGGGACACCAGGAGGGGACATGGGGACACCAGGAGGGACATGGGGACAGCAGGAGGGACATGGGGACACCAGGAGGGGACATGGGGACATAATCCATGGGGACAGCAGCCACCAGGGACAGCAGCTGCACTGAGCCCTTGGATGGAGCTGAGGGACACCAGGAGGGACATGGGGACACAGCCAGGGACATGGGGACACAGCCAGGGGGATGGGGACACAGCCAGGGGGATGGTGACAGGAGCTGCACCGAGCCCTTGGATGGAATTGCGGGATGGCAGGAGGGACGTGGGGACAGCAGCCATGGGGACAGCAGCTCTGGGGACAGCATCGGTGGGGACAGCCATGGGAACAGCAACCATGACCATGGGGACACCATCCATGGGGACACCATCCATGGGGACAGCAGCCATGGGGACACCATCCGTGGGGATGGGGGACAGCAGCCGTGGGGGCATCAGCCATGGTGGCGTGACCCACGGTGACGTCATCCACGGTGACATCATCAACAGTGATGTCATCCATGGCAGAATCATCCATGGCGACATCCCCAGGGACAGTGGCATCTCAAAGGGATGGTGACGTCACGCATGGTGACATCATCCAAGCTGACATCATCCATGGTGGCATCTCCAGGGATGGTGTCCCCAGGCTGGGATGTCCCTGGAATTCCATGGGGAATGTCCCCAGGCTGGAATGTCCCCAAGGAGTGACATCCCTGGAATTCCATGGGGAATGTCCCCAGGCTGGAATGTCCCCAAGGAGTGACATCCCTGGAATTCCATGGGGAATGTCCCCAAGCTGGGATGTCCCTGGGATTCCATGGAGAACCCCGGGATGGTTTCCCCAGTGTCAGGAATTCCCCTTCCCATCAGGAATTTCCCCTCCCCGGGGTTCCCAATTCCCCCAAATCTCCCCGAATTCCGCGCCGGGGTCTCCGTGGGGAGCGCCCGGGACTCACCGGTGCCACCGGCGGCTCCTCGGTCCCCCCTGTCCCCCTTGTCCCCCTTGGGGCCGCGCTCGCCTGGGAAGAGAGGACAAGGAATCCTGGGTGTGCCCTGAGCCCCCCAGAGCCCCCAGGAATACCCAGGAATCCCCAGGAATTCACAGGAATTCCCAGAAATTCACAGGAATTCACAGAAATCCCCAGAAATTCACAGAAATTCACAGAAATTCACAGAGATTCACGGAAATCCCCATCCCTCTTTGATGCCCCTGGACCCCCAGAAATTCCCAGAAATTCCCATCCCTCTTTATGTCCCTGGACCCCCAGAAATCCCCAGAAATCCCCAAGAATTCACAGAAATTCACGGAAATCCCCATCCTTCTTTGATGCCCCTGGACCCCCAGAAATTCCCAGAAATTCCCAGAAATTCCCAGAAATTCCCAGAAATTCACGGAAATCCCCATCCCTCTCTGATGTCCCTGGAACCCAGAAATCCCCGGGAATCCCCATCTCTCTTTGATGCCCCTGGACCCTCAGAAATTCCCAGAAATTCCCAGAAATTCCCAGCCCTCTTTATGTCCCTGGACCCCCATAAATTCCCATAAATGCCCAGAAATTCCCAGAAATTCCCATCACTCTCTGATGCCCCTAGACCCCCATAAATCCCAATAAATTCCCAGAAATTCACAGAAATTCCCATAAATCCCCATCACTCTTTGATGCCCCTGGACCCCCATAAATCCCAATAAATTCCCAGAAATTCACAGAAATTCATGGAAATCCCCATCCCTCTCTGATGTCCCTGGAACCCATGGTTTGATATCCTGGGAATGATTCCATATCCCAATCATGGTTTGATATCCTGGGAATTATTCCATATCCCAAGCTTGGTTTCATATCCTGGGAATTTTTCAATATCCCAATTATGGTTTAATATCCCAGGAATGATTCCATATCCTGATCATAGTTCAATATCCTGGGAATGATTCAATATCTCAATCATGGTTTAATATCCCTGGAATTATTCGGTATTGAAATCATGGTTTAATATCCTGGGAATTATTCAATATCCCGGGAATGATTCCATATCCCAATCATGGTTCAATATCCCAGAAATAATTCAATATCCCAGTCATGGTTTGATATCCCGGGAATGATTCCACATCCCAATTATTGTTTAATATCCCGTTAATGACCTCACTAACGAGCTCGGACATTCCTTGGCTCTCCCGGAGCCTCCTCCTCCCTCATTCCCAGCTTTTCCAGGCCCTGATCTGCCCATCCCGGCTTGGCCAAGCCTGGCCCGATCCCAAGGAAAGGCTCAGGGATGCTCCAGGAACAACAAACAACACCCGAAAACCCGGGAGAAAGGAAAACACGCGGTGGGAAACGATCCCAAAAACAAAGGCCGAGCCGGGCAGGAAATTCCGGACTTTTCCCTGGGAGAGCGGGATTGTTCCCGCGGGCTGTGTGGGATGGGGGAAAGAAAGGGATGGAGCTGATGGGATCCAGATGGAAACTCCCGGGAACGGGGCCAGGGATGCGGCTCCCGCCCCGGGATGGGGTCGGGATCCTGGAGCGGCCCCCGCTCCTCACATCCAGAAATCGGGATTGGGAAGGGACAGTGCCGGGTTTGGGGGGGGTCATCCCCAAAATGGGGAGGGGGAGAGGGTGGAGTGATGCCGGGAATTCTGGGATTCTGGGATCGAGGGCGCTCAGGAGCCATCCCGAGGGGTTTTTATGGAATTCGGGGATGGAAAAGGGAAGGGAGACCCTTCCTGGAGTCCCCAATTCCCAGTGAAGCCCCTGGATCCAGAAATTCCTTCTTGAGGAGGAGTTGGGATGGGGATGGATGCAATGGCAGGCTGGGAGAGCTGGGAATGTGCAGCTGGATCAGGGGAGGATCCAGGGAATCCTTGGAGCCGCTTCCCCATCCCCAAGGGGCTCCAGGAGAGCTGGGATTTGGGCAAGGGCTGGAGGGAGGCAGGGAATGGCTTCAGTGGGAAAGGGGAGCTTGGGATGGTGGGATCTTGGGAAGGAATTCCTGGCTGGGCTGGAATTCCCAGAGAATCCCTGGCAGTGTCCGAGGGTGGATTTGGATCACCCTGGGATGGTGGGAAGTGTCCCTGGGATGGGATTGAAGGTCCATGGATCCCATCCCAAACCATTCTGGGATTCTGGGATCCATGACACTCAGGATCCATCCCGAGGGATTTTTATGGAATTTGGGGATGGAAAAGAGAAGGGAGACCCTTCCTGGAGTCCAGAATTCCTAGAGAATCCCTGGGTCCCTGGCAGTGTCCAAGGAAAGGTTGGATCACCCTGCGACCATGGAATGTGGAAGAGGATTCCCATCCCAAAATCCCAAATTCCCAACTTGTCCCAGTTTCCATCAGCGCTCCGAGAGCAGCAGCGATCCAGGAATTCTGGAATGGTTTGGGTGGGAAGGGCCCCTCAATCCCATCCCATTCCAACCCCGACACCTCCCGCTATTCCCAGGCTGCTCCAACTTTTCCTGGGATACTCCCGGGGATCCGGGGGCAGCCACAGCTTCTCCGTCTCCTTCCTTCCCCCTTTTCCCATCTCTCCCCTCTTCCCTGGAATTTTCTGGTGGGAATAACTCGGTGACTCAGGTGCTGGGGCTGGAGAAGATCCCAAAAATGGGATCCAATTCCCTGGAAGGAGCCTTGGGGCTGGGACAGAGCCGGGAATTTGGGAGAAGTTTCTCCCGCTCCGTCCTGCCCGGTGCCGTCCCCCATCCACCATCAAAGCATTCCAGGACATTTTCCCATCTTTTTTTTTTTGGGATTGGGCACAAAATGTAGGCCCAGACACAGTGACAGAGACCCTCAGCTCCTCCCACGGATCTGCAGGGATGGATGGATCCCAAAAGCTTGGGAAAAGCCCCAGGAGAACCCGCCAATGCCATTTTTCCGGGTGGAATAAGGTTCTGCCTCCAGGAATGTTCCCAAAAAACTCCACCCTGGGGATGTTTCGGAAGGAATCTTCTCTTTCCTCCCCGAATTTATCCCTAAATTCTGATCCCAGCCTGGATTTTTTCCTGCTCTTTCCTCCGGAGTGTTTTCCCTGCACGACCTTTTCCATGGAAAAGTGGGGAGGGCGGACCTGTCCTCGCTTCCCAGGATAATTTTTCCCATTTGGAAGTGAGGGGAAAAATTCTCCATTGGGGTAATTTTGAGGGAAAATCCATCAAAAACGGGAAAATACCAACGAGAAAAAGGACTCAGGAATCTGCCATTCCTCTGCCAGGCTGGAGCCGCTCCAGGAGAGGTTTAAACCTGGAATTTTCCATGAGGAGGCTCCTGCACACCTAAAACCCCATCCCAGGATTCCTGGGATGCAATTCCCGAGGAACCGAGGGCTCCTCCTGTGCTCGGCAGGAAGCCCTTGGAGAAGGGTCCTGCAGAAATTTGGGATTTAAGGCAAAGCCTGGCTTTGGATCCATGCCCGGGCCTGGGTCTGGTTCCCATAAATTCCAGAGAATCCCATAAACTGCCCGAGCGCTGCCAGAGGGGCTGGAATTCCATTGGAAAAGGGGTTGGATGAACCCCTGGATCCAACATTCCCGAAATCAAGGGAGAGGGAGGTGAGGATGGATTTTTGGGGGGGACACATTGGAGTGGGGACAGCAGGGATCCCTGGGATGGGGACAGGATCTGGGAATGGCTTTGGGGTTTTCATGGAATTGCTGAGGGTGGAAAAGCCCTCAGAGACCATCGAGACCAGAGGTGGAGCTCCCATTCCCAAAGGATGCAAATCCATGGGAATGTGGCTCTTGGAGATTCAGATTGGGGTGGGAATGGTTGGACTCGGAGAACTTTTCCAGCCTCAACAATTCCATGATTCCTTGCCAAGGAAATCTGTCATCGGGCTGGTGAATCCCACCCCAGTCAGGGATTTTTGGGATCATTTTCTGCATTTAAGGAGCTCTCGGCATGAGCCAGTGAGAAAATCCTGACATTCCTGGTGCTCCGGGGGTGTATCCAGGGGTTTTCCAACCTCCTGGAGCAACCTGGGATAGTGGGAAATGTGGAAGGGCTTGGAATTCGAGGATCTTTAAGGTTCCTTCCCACCCAATCCCAATCCCAATCCCAATCCCAATCCCATTCCCATTCCCAATCCCAATCCCAATCCCAATCCCAATCCCAGTCCCATTCCCAATCCCAATCCCAATCCCAGCCCCAATCCCAATCCCAACCCCAATCCCAAACCCCTCCAGGTTTCCATTCCCTACAATTCCCAGCTCTTCCCGTGGTGTTTTCCCTTCCAGCCTCCCCAGCAGGAATTTTGAGGCACAAAGGGCGTTTTTTGGGGTTTTCAATCCCGGTTTTTGTTGCCGCTGGGAATTTCCCCTCCTGGGTGTCCAGGGACAGCCGTGTCCCGCTAAATCCCAACTTCCTACTCCCACAGTTTTCCCGGGAAGATGGGAAACCACAGCCAGCCAGGAACGCCTCGGAAAACACGTGGAGATCATTCCCAATCCCTGCCAGAGCCCCATGGAATGGGAGGACATCCCAAATCCATCCGTTCCCTCTGCGGCAGAGCGGCAGGAATTGTTGGGATTCCCAACTGTTGGCAGTGGGAGCAGGAATTGTTGGGATTCCCAACTGTTGGCGGTGGGAGAAGGAATTGTTGGGATTCCCAACTGTTGGCGGTGGGAGAAGGAATTGTTGGGATTCCCAACTGTTGGGAGCAGGAATTGTTGGGATTCCCAGCTGGTGGGAGCAGGAATTGTTGGGATTCCCAATTGTTGAGCAGGAATTGTTGGGATTCCCAACTGTTGGCAGTGGGAGCAGGAATTGTTGGGATTCCCAACTGTTCAGTGGGAGCAGGAATTGTTGGGATTCCCAGTTGTTGTCAGTGGGAGCAGGAATTGTTGGGATTCCCAATTGTTGGCAGTTGGAGCAGGAATTGTTGGGATTCCCAACTGTTGGAGCAGGAATTGTTGGGATTCCCAATTGTTGGCAGTGGAAGCAGGAATTGTTGGGATTCCCAATTGTTGGCAGTTGGAGCACGAATTATTGGGATTCCCAACTGTTGGCATTGGGAGCAGGAATTGTTGGGATTCCCAATAGCTGGCAGTGGGAGCAGGAATTGTTGGGATTCCCAACTGTTGGCGGTTGAAACAGGAATTTTTGGGATTCCCAGCTGGTGGGAGCAGGAATTGTTGGGATTCCCAACTGTTGGCGGTGGGAGCAGGAATTGTTGGGATTCCCAATTGTTGGAGCAGGAATTGTTGGGATTCCCAATTGTTGTCAGTGGGAGCAGGAATTGTTGGGATTCCCAACTGTTGGCAGTTGGAGCACGAATTGTTGGGATTCCCAATTGTTGGCAGTGGGAGCAGGAATTATTGGGATTCCCAACTGTTGGCATTTGGAGCAGGAATTGTTGGGATTCCCAATTGTTGGAGCAGGAATTGTTGGGATTCCCAATTGTTGGCAGTGGGAGCAGGAATTGTTGGGATTCCCAACTGTTGGCATTTGGAGCAGGAATTTTTGGGATTCCCAACTGTTGGAGCTGGAATTGTTGGGATTCCCAACTGTTGGCAGTTGGAGCAGGAATTGTTGGGATTCCCAATTGTTTGAGCAGGAATTGTTGGGATTCCCAATTGTTGGCAGTGGGAGCAGGAATTGTTGGGATTCCCAATTTTTGGAGCCGGAGTTGGGATTCCCAACTGTTGGAGCAGGAATTGTTGGGATTCCCAACTGTTGGCAGTGGGAGCAGGAATTGTTGGGATTCCCAACTGGTGGGAGCAGGAATTGTTGGGATTCCCGACTGTTGGCATTTGGAGCAGGAATTGTTGGGATTCCCAACTGTTGGTGGTTGGAGCAGGAATTGTTGGGATTCCCGTTCCTCCAGGAGATCCGGGTGGTTCCCGAGCCGGAGGATCCCCTGCTCTCCCTCCCAGGGTTCTGCCCCTCATCCCGGGATCTCCAGGGCCCGTCGGATCCCGCATTCCCGCCGGGATCGCCGTCCGTACCTTTCACCCCGCGCATCCCCGCGGGGCCACGCGGGCCCAGCTCCCCCTGGTCCCCCTTCAGCCCGCGCGGGCCGGGCGGGCCCCGCTCCCCGGGAAGGCCTGGAACGAGGATCAGGACACAAAATGAGCCGGAATTCCAGTGGAATTCCACAATCCCGACGTGCCGGGGAACGCCGGGAGAGCCCAGGGAGTCGGTCCCATTTGGGAAGGATGAAAGTTTGACAGGAAAGTCTCGCAGACGTGCGTGCTTGGCAGAAAGATTTTTAAATGTAGAGTCTGATGAAGGAATAGAGATGGAAGCAAGTTTTGGCATAGAAGAAAAGAATTGCTGAGCCAGTCTCGCTGGATAACCAAGGAGGCAAAGGGTGTGTTGGTTAGAAGGGGTTTTATGGCTCAGAGCAAAGGATAAACCCACCTCAAACACGAAGATGTTTGTACCAAGCAGAAAGAGAGCACAGGCAAACAAGCAGAAAAAAGGTCTCAGAATTTTCCACGGCAAGAAAACTGAAAAACAACTTCTAGCTTAAACTGTAATGTACTGATTGGAGAACAGTAACATGAATATGGTAATTACAGTAGTTATGATGGGCTGTAGGTAAAAGTTAAGGTAGAGATTGGTTCTACTGTGTGAAGATGCTCAGCAAAGAAAAATACATAATGCAAAAGAAAAATATATAATGCATTTATAACCAAAAGAAAAGTAGATAATGCATTGTAAGCAAAAGAAAAATATATAATGTATTTGTAATCAAAAGGAAACTATAGAATGCATTTGTAACCAAAAGAAAAAGATATAATGCATTTGTAACCAAAAGGAAAGTAGATAATGCATTTGTAACCAAAATAAAAATATATAATGCATTTGTAACCAAAAGAAAAGTATAGAGTGCATTTGTAACCAAAAGAAAAAGATATAAAGCATTGTAAACAAAAATATATAATGCATTTGTAAGCAAAAGAAAAATATATAAAGCATTGGAACCAAAAGAAAAGTATATAATGCATTTGTAAGCAAAATAAAAATATATAATGCATTTGTAAGCAAAAGAAAAGTAAATAAAGCATTGTAAACAAAAGAAAAATTTATAATGCATTTGTAAGCAAAAGAAAAATATATAAAGCATTATAACCAAAAGAAAAGTAGATAATGCATTGTAACAAAAAGAAAAATATATAATGCATTTGTAAGCAAAAGAAAAGTGTAGAATGCATTGTAACAAAAAGAAAAATATATAATGCATTGTAAACAAAAGAAAAATATATAATGCATTTGTAAGCAAAAGAAAAGTATGGAATGCATTGTAACCAAAAGAAAAGTGTAGAATGCATTGTAACCAAAAGAAAAATATATAAAGCATTATAACCAAAAGAAAAGTATATAATGCATTTGTAACCAAAAGAAAAATATATAATGCATTGTAACCAAAAGAAAAGTAGATAATGCATTGTAACAAAAAGAAAAATATATAATGCATTTGTAAGCAAAAGAAAAATATAGAATGCATTGTAACTAAAAGAAAAGTGTAGAATGCATTGGAACCAAAAGAAAAGTATATAATGCAATGTAACCAATCCCAGGTTTTATCCCTCAAATCCCAAAAGCTGAAAATAATCAGGAGCCAAAACAATGGGAACAAGGAATTTGAATGGAAAAATAACGGGGGGGGGAAAAATGCCTGGAGCCCTGCCTCTCTCATTTCGGCTCTTTCCGTCCCATCCTTCTCCTGCGCTTCCCTGGGATCCAGGAGGGATTTATCCGGGGGCTAAGGAATTCCTGAGCATCCTTAGGCTGGGATTAAGCCAGCCTAAATTGGGCTCTAAAGCTGGAGATCAAGGGAGGAGAACCAGGATCCATCCCTTGGAATTGGGATGTGTCCCCCGTGAGCCCCAGGTCTCCGGGATCCGTGCTGTCCAAGGGGTTGGATGTTTGTTGGAGAAGGAGGAGGATGGAACCCCCAGTGTGAGCATTCCGCACCTCCGGGAGGTGGAATTGGGCTGGAGTTTGGGAATTCCTTCACAGGAGACACAGCTGAACCTTGTGGGACTTGGTACTGGACCTGGACCTGGACCTGGACCTGGACCTGGACCTGGACCTGGACCTGGACCTGGACCTGCTCCTGGTCCTGGATCTGGACCTGGATTTTGACCTGGATCTGGATCTGCTCCTGGTCCTGGACCTAGACTGGGACCTGGACCTGGACCGGGATCTGCTCCTGGACCTGGACCTGGACCTAGACCTGAACCTGGACCTGGACCTGGACCTGGACCTGCTCCTGGTCCTGGACCTGGATTTTGATCTGGATCTGGATCTGGATCTGGATCTGGATCTGGACCTGGTCCTGGATCTGGATTTTGACCTGGATCTGCTCCTGGACCTGGACCTGGATTTTTACCTGGATCTAGATCTGGATCTGGATCTGGTCCTGGATCTGGACCTGGTCATGGACTTTATCCTGGTCCTGGGACTGGATCAGATCCTGATCTTGGACCTTGACCTGGACCTGGATCCAGCTGTGGATCTGGTCCTGGACCTGGTCCTGGTCCTGAATCTGGGTCTGGACCTAGATCTGGGTCTGGATCTGGAATCTGGACTTGGGTCAGGACCTGGATCTGCATCTGGTCCTGGACCCCATCTGGGATCTGAAACTGGACCTGGACCTCGATCTGGATCTGAAATCTGGACTTGGATCTGGACCTGGGTCTGCATCTGGTCCTGGACCCCAGCTTGGTCCTGGACCTGGATCCAGGTCTGGCTCCGGGGAGGAGTGAGGGACCCTGTGCTGGAGATGGGATCTGCTGGGACCTGGGGATGATCCCACGGGATCGATCCAGGTGAGACCCATCCCAAGCCTGAGCTGAGCTTGGATCCAAAGCTCCACCAGGATTTAAGCCTGGCTCTGTCCATGTGGAGGAGTCCTGGACTCCCCAGGCACTGCTACTCCTGCCCTTCCTGGGCCGGGCTTTTCCAAACTTAGTCACGATTTCCCTCTGGTTTACGAGGAAAAAAATCCTCCAGGAGGAATTCCAGCCCTGGCTCCAGCAGGGATTATCCCCAGCTCCAATCTTTCCCTGCTGTGTCCATCCCTAGGAGAGATCAGGACCTGGATTTCTGCAGGGTGAGGGCAGGAGGGTGGATTTTCCATGGAAAAGGGAATTTTCCTTAGAAAAGGGGATTTCCCAGGGATACACCTGAACCCAACCTTCTCAGATCCAAAGGGTGGTGCCTGCATCCCAAAAAACTCCAGGAAAAGACCTAAAACCTGTGGGTCTTCCTGAAGGTGGACCCTCCCGGGATTGCTTTGTTTTTCTGTTTGAACAAGAAAAAAAAAACGGGGGAAAAAAAAGAAAATCTGAGGAAAAGAGCCAATATAATTCCGAGGGTTGTTACACCCAAGAAAAACAGCCACGAGTCTGTCAGTGCCAGAAATTCCAGCTGGACGGAGCAGGAACACGGGCAGCTGGAGGGGCTGGCCCAGGGAGATCGGATTTCCAGGCTGGCTCTGCCTCGCTGGGCTGGGCCGGGGAAGGAGCGATCCCAAAATCCCAGGGTTTGAGTCCAAAACAGTCCCAGCAAGGTCACGGTGCCTCAGAATCCTTGGAGCAGAGGATTCCAGGCATGGATCTGGAGCTGGAGCTGGGTCTGGATTTGGATCTGGAGCTGGGGCTAGGTCTGGGTCTGGGTCTGGATGTGGGTCTGGGTCTGGGTCTGGGTCTGGATTTGGATCTGGGTCTGAGTCTGGATCTGGGTCTAGGTCTGGGTCTGGGTCTGGATTTGGATCTGGGTCTGGGTCTGGATTTGGATCTGGGTCTGGATCTGGATCTGGATCTGGATCTGGGTCTGGGTCTGGGTCTGGGTCTGGGTCTGGGTCTGGGTCTGGGTCTGGATTTGGATCTGGGTCTGGGTCTGGATTTGGATCTGGGTCTGGATCTGGATCTGGGTCTGGGTCTGGGTCTGGGTCTGGGTCTGGATCTGGGTCTGGATCTGGATCTGGGTCTGGATCTGGATCTGGGTCTGGGTCTGGATCTGGATCTGGATCTGGATCTGGGTCTGGGTCTGGATCTGGGTCTGGGTCAGGGTCTGGATCTGGGTCTGGGTCTGGATTTGGGTCTGGGTCTGACATCCAGAATGTTGTGGGGTGGGTTTGGAGCAGGGGAGAACAGGGATTGGTCTGGACCTGGACCTGGACCTAGACCTGGACCTGGACCTTGTCCTGGACCTGAATCTGGACCTGATCCTAAAACTGGTTCTGGTTCTGGATCTGGACCTGGCCTTGAATCTGGATGTGGATCCAGCTCTGAATCTAGACCTGAATCTGGTCCTGGACCTTGACCAGGTCTTGGACATTGAACTGGACACGGATCTGGATCCACAGCTGGGTCTGGACTTGGACCTGAACCTGGACCTGAACCTGCTGCTGAACCTGGACCCAGTCTTTAACCTGGGTATGAGTCCAAATCTGGATCTGGATCCACATCTGGATCTGGATCTTGACCTGGATCTGGATCCACATCTGGATCCAGATTTGGACCTTGATCTGGACCTGGACCTGCTCCTGGACCTGGATCTGGACTCGAACCTGGATCTGGCCCTGGCCCTGGAGCCCCATCCTGCGGGATCCCAGCGGATCCCTGCTCCTGGCAGGATGGATCCCGTCACCTCTATGGGACAAAGTTGTCCCCAGGGGGATCCTGCCCCGGCTCTGTGCCATTCCCAGCCCTTGGAAGCAGAGCAGCATTCCCAGGTTTCCTTCAAATCAGAAACAGCTGGAGCCAGGTCTTCCTCAGGGTGGGAATGTCCTCTGGTGGCTTCCAATGGAATTCCTCCCAAAAACAATGGAATTGAGAAGGGAGGTGGGAAAATTGGCATTACTGGCTTTGGGAAAAGAAAATTCTGGAAAAATCTCGGAGCCAAGGCCCCTCTGCCGGGTTCCTGGGATCTGCTGGAGAGATCCAGCAGCAATTCCAGCCCTGGTGCCGGGGAAGGCTCCGTTTGGGAACGGGGTGGCCAATTCCTGCTCCAGCCTGGCTGGGACACTCTGGAAATCTGGGAATATCAGCATGGATTTCCTGGAGCCGGGTTGGCCATGAGGTTTTTCCCTCCAGGATGGGTGTTCCGGGATCCGGGAGAGCAGATCCATCCTGGTGTCCCTCAGGAGCTGGGACATCCCAAGGGACGGGTGGGCAACCACCGGGAGCTGTGCCGGTGGGTTTGGATCAGCCGGGATATTTTGGGAAGGGGGTTGGAGAGGTTTTATGGACACCAGGAATGTTTTCCTTACCTCGGAGCCCGGGAAGGCCGGGCAGGCCGGGCTCTCCCTCCATCCCTTCCGTGCCTCGGTCTCCTTTGGGTCCCGGCGGCCCTGGAACACAACAGGAGGGCGGGAATCTCATCCCAGAGTCGGGAATGTGCTGCAGGAGCTCCAGGAGATCCAGGATCACATCCCAGAGTCGGGAATGTGCTGCAGGAGATCCAGGATCACATCCCGGAGTTGGGAATGTGCAGCAAAAGCTGCAGGAGATCCAGGATCACATTCCAGAGTCGGGAATGTGCAGCAGGAGCTCCAGGAGATCCAGGATCACATCCCAGAGTCGGGAATGTGCGGCAGGAGATCCAGGAGATCCAGGATCACATCCCAGAGTCGGGAATGTGCAGCAGGAGATCCAGGAGATCCAGGATCACATTCCAGAGTCGGGAATGTGCAGCGGGAACTCCAGGAGATCCGGGATCACATCCCAGAGTTGGGAATGTGCAGCAGGAGATCCGGGATCACATCCCGGAGTTGGGAATGTGCAGCAAAAGCTGCAGGAGATCCAGGATCACATTCCAGAGTCGGGAATGTGCAGCAGGAGATCCAGGAGATCCAGGATCACATTCCAGAGTCGGGAATGTGCAGCGGGAACTCCAGAAGATCCGGGATCACATCCCAGAGTTGGGAATGTGCAGCAGGAGCTCCGGGAGATCCAGGATCACATCCCAGAGTCGGGAATGTGCAGCAGGAGATCCGGGATCACATCCCGGAGTTGGGAATGTGCAGCAAAAGCTCCAGGAGATCCAGGATCACATCCCAGAGTCGGGAATGTGCAGCAGGAGCTGCGGGAGATCCGGGATCACATTCCAGAGTTGGGAATGTGCTGCCGGAGCTCCAGGAGATCCAGGATCACATCCCAGAGTCGGGAATGTGCTGCCGGAGCTCCAGGAGATCCAGGATCACATCCCAGAGTTGGGAATGTGCAGTGGGAGCTCCAGGAGATCCAGGATCACGTCTTGGAGTTGGGAATGTGCTGCCGGAGCTCCAGGAGATCCAGGATCACCGAGAAACGTGGGAACAAAGCCAGGACAAAGCAGTTTTCCATGATTTTAAACCTCCGGGATTTGTGGATCTGAAATTCCAGGCTGGATCCCACCAACCTGCTCCAAGTGCCAGGAAAATTCACCTGGAAGCTCCACCTTGAGCTCAACTTTGGGAATTTTCCTTTAGACCAAAGGCCAGGACATTCCCAACGAAATCATTGCAAGAAATCAGGGAAAATTCGCATTTTGGGAATGTTCATAGGATCCTGGAATTTTGGGGGTTGGAAAGGATGTTGAGGATCATCCAGGGGCAGGGACACTTTCCATTTGTCCAGCTGGGATGATCCTCTGGGAATTCCGGAGATGATCCTTGAGGAGAGGATTGACAGCAGGATTTTGGTGAAATCCCAGGAATGCACAGAAAATCCCAGTCCTGGGTTTTATCCCTCATCCTGCAAAGGCTCAAATCCCAAAAGATGAAAATAATCGGGAGGCAAAAGAATGGGAAGAAGGAATTTGAAGAGAAAAATAACAGGGAAGAAAAAATATTCCTGGGATGAGAGAAAACAGGACAGGGAGAGGCCGGGAAGGGTCATTCCCACCCATCCAGGGGGAGGTTTGGGAATTGTTTTCCGAGAAATCCTAAAAGGCAGGAATTCGGGAAGCTGAGATCCAGGCAGGGCTCCAAGTCCTGGAAAAGGGGCAGGAAGAGCAGGGATGTGTTCTAATGGATCAGGAATTGGGATCTGGGAATCTGGGATCCACAGTGGGATCCTGAACCTCATGAAAGTTGGGAAACATCCCAACTGGAGATGGTTTGGGATAGGAAAGGATGATGGGAAACATGGAATTACTGGCCCTGGCTGTCTCTTTCCCAGGGAATGAAGAGCTCCAGGGGCTGAGGGGATGAGGGATGAACTCTGGATCTCAGTATGGACACTGGATCCCAAGGATGGACCCCAGACCCTTGGGATGGATCCCAGAGCCCGGGGATGGACTCTGGATCCTGGGAATGGACCCCAGATCCTGGGAATGGACTCCAGATCCCAGGAATGGACTCTGGATCTCAGGAATGGACTCCAGATCCTGGAAATGGACTCCAGATCCTGGGAATGGACTCTGGATCCTGGGAATGGATTCTGGATCTCAGGGATGGACCATGGATCCCCGGAATGGATCCCAGACCCTTGGGATGGACCCCAGATCCCAGGGATGGACTCCAGATCCCAGGGATGGACTCCAGATCCTGGGAATCGACTCTGGATCCTGGGAATGGACTCTGGATCCTGGGAATGGACACTGGATCCCAGGGATGGACTCCAGATCCCAGGCATGGACCCCAGGCCCTTGGGATGGGCACTTCCAGGGATGGGGCAGCCGCAGATTTTCTGGAATTCTCCCGGGGATGGTCCCATCCCAGGAGCAGCTCTTGGGACAGAACCCAGGGAGCAGCTGGGCTGGAGGAAAACCGGGAATGGCGGCTGGGAGAAGCTCTGGAACATTCCCAGCTCTTCCCACCCCACAGCTCCCGAGGGTCACACCTGGGAAATCCCATTCCTGCTTCCCACCCTTCAATCCCAGTGGGATGAGGCATTTCCTGAGGGAAATGTCACCTTTGGGACCTGCTGGGATCCAGCACATCCCACCCAGGGATCCACCAAGTGGATCCCGGGAATTCTCCCTTGTGGTGACTCCCAAGACGGGAGTCACCAAAAACTGCCAAAACTTCCAAAGTCTCCCAAAACTCCTCCGTGCTTGTCCTTCCCTGGCCGTGGAATGTGCTTGGAGCAATCCTTGGATGCTGGAGAGGAGCCTGGGGACCTTCCCAAGCTGCCACCACCCAATTCCAGGATCCGGGATAGCCGAGGATTTGGGGAGAAGGACAAGTCCCCCCCGGGCAGGCAGGCAGGGAATGGCTTGGCCAAATCCAGCCGGGAACAGGACGGACTCACCCAAGGACATCTGGAGCTGGGCTGGGTCCAGCTGGGCACGAGGCCCCAGGAATTGTCCATGGGATGGGAGGAGAGGGAAGTTTGGGATGCCAGGAATGTGTCAGGGCTGATAAATCCGGTGCCGGCCCTTGGGGAAGGGTTTGGTTTGGGATAACGCGATTCCAGGGCTCCGTGACGGGTCCCACCCTCGGTGGCTTCATCCCAGAGCAGGTGATGTCATTCCCGTGGATGGGGAGGGAAAAGAGGGATCTGAGGAGTGGGGAAATAGGGAAATATCAATGAGATTGGGGCAGGGTGATCCCAGCATCCCAAAACATCCCAAAAACAGGGATCGGGAGCCAAGGTCCCCCAGGGATGAGGGGCAGCACCCCAGGAGCTGTTGGTATTCCAGGGGGATGGATCTCCTGGATCTCCTGGGGATCCACCACATCCATCCCCTCCAGCTCAGCAGCTGGAAAAGGGGAACAAGTGCCTTGGCACCAGCCCCGGCCTTGGAATTCCAGCAAAATATATCCCTCATCCTGCAAAGGCTCAAATCCCAAAAGCTGAAAATAATCGGGAGGCAAAAGAATTGGAAGAAGGAATTTGAAGAGAAAAATAGCAGGGAAGAGAAAAATATTCCTGGGATGAGAGAAAACAGAGGGAGGCTGGGAAGGGTCATTCCCACCCATCCAGGGGGAGGATTGGGAATTGTTTTCCAAGAAATAATTGTTTTCCAAGAAATCCTAAAAGCCAGGAACTCGGGAAGCTGAGATCCAGGCCGGGCTCTGGGAGCTGGAAAAGGGGCAGGAAGAGCAGGGACGGGATTTAATGGATCAGGAATTGGGATCTGGGAATGCTGTGTAGGAATCTGTGGGATCCAGAGTGGGATCTGGAGTGGGATCTGGAGTAGGATCCAGAGTGGGATCCTGGAATTCCAGCTGGAAGCTCCGGGAATGAGCGACAGCCCATGGGAACAGGTGGAAAACGGGACAGGAGCTGCTCCCAACCTCCTGCTCCACCCTGGAGCTCCCACTGGGATCTCCTGGGTTTCTCCATGGGGTTCCCCATCCCTGGCATAGCATTCCCAGAGCAGCTGCGGCTGCCCCCGGATCCCTGGAAGTGTCCAAGGCCAGGCTGGACAGGGCTGGGAGCATCCTGGGACAGTGGGAGGTGTTGGAGTTGGAACAGGATGGGATTTCAGGGCCCTTCCCACCCAAACAATTCCAGGATTTGGGAAGGGCTGAGGGTGGGAAAAGGAGGAGAAGATGGGAGGGGGGAGGTCAGATTTTCCTGGCAGCCTTGAGGGAAGTTTGGGAGCTTCCTTCCAAACCGTGGATGGGGAATATTTGGAGAGTCCAAGGGGATGGAGACACCTGAGCAGGGATGGATCTGGGACCTTCCCGACTGGAGAGACCTGGAGGGGCTGGAGCTGGGAAGGGAATGGAGCCCCAGGAGGGGCTGAGGGAGCTGGGAAGGGGCTCAGCCTGGAGAAAAGGAGGCTCAGGGGGGACCTTTTCCCTCTCCACATCTCCATGAACAGTTGGAGCCAGGTGGGATTTAGGATCCACTCCCCAGAAACAAGAAACGGGACGAGGAGAGGTCCTCAGGCTGTGCCAGGGAAGGTTCAGTTGGATGTTGGGAACAATTCCTTCAGGGAAAGGGCTGAGAAGGGTTGGAGCAGGCCCAGGCTGGTTTGGAGTCCCCATTCCTGGTGGGATTAAAATCCACGTGGATTTGTGGGGGCATGGATCAGTGGTGGTGACCAGCTGGACTCCATGACCTTGGAGAGCTTTTCCAACCTCAACAGCTCCACTGGAGTTGTTCTCCAGCTGGAAAATCCAGGGATTCTCCAATCCCTGAGCCCCCACAGACACATCCCACCTTGGAGAGCTTTTCCAACCTCAATAATTCCACTGGAGTTGTTCTCCTACTACAGAATCCAGGGATTCTCCAATCCCTGACCCCCCACAGACCCATCCCACCTTGGAGAGCTTTTCCAACCTCAATAATTCCACTGGAGTTGTTCTCCAACTGGAGAATTCAGGGATTTTCCAATCCCTGACCCCCACAGACACATCCCACAGGACCACAGGGACCATTCCCCATCCCACCACTCACCCTGGATCACAGAGATGTTCTGGAATGTTCCCACCCCAGATCAAGCAGATGTTCCTGAGCGTTCCCACCACTCACCCCAGATAACAGAGATGTTCTGGAACGTTCCCACCCCAGATCATGGAGATGTTCCAGAGCATTCCCACTACTCAGCCCGGATCACAGAGACATTCTGAAGCATTCCCACCACTCACTCCGGATCACAGAGATGTTCCGCAGTGTTCCCACCCCGGATCACAGAGGTGCTCCCCATCCCACCATTCACCCCGGATCACAGAGATGTTCCTGAGCATTCCCACCACTCACCCTGGATCATGGAGATGTTCCAGAGCGTTCCCACCACTCAGCCCGGGTCACAGAGACGTTCTGAAGCATTCCCACCATTCACCCCGGATCACAGAGATGTTCTGGAAGGTTCCCACCCCAGATCATGGAGATGTTCCCCATTCCACCGCTCACCCTGGATCATGGAGATGTTCCTGAGCATTCCCACCACTCACCCCAGATCATGGAGATGTTCCTCAGCGTTCTCACCACTCACCCCGGATCACAGAGATGTTCTGGAATGTTCCCACCCCAGATCATGGAGATGTTCCCTATCCCACCACTCACTCCGGAACACAGAGATGTTCTGGAATGTTCCCCATCCCACCACTCACCCCGGATCACGGAGATGTTCTGGAATGTTCCCACCCCAGATCACAGAGACGTTCCCCATCCCACCACTCACCCCGGATCACGGAGATGTTCCTCAGCGCCACGGAGTGCTCCCAGTCCTTCATGCGCAGCTCCTCGGTGACGTTGTTGAGCAGGGCCAGCTCCATCCTCAGCTGCCTCTCCATGGCCCCGTGCGCCGCCCTCATCCTCCTCCCGTCCGCGCTGGCGTTGCCCAGGAGCCCCTGCAGGTCCCGCAGCCGCGAGCGCTGCAGCCGCAGCTCGTAGGAGAAGCTGCGGTTCATGGACTCCACCGCCGCGCCCAGCGCCGCCGCCTGCTCGCCCAGCGCCTCCAGCCGCCCGCCCAGGTGTCCCAGCAGGTGCTGGTGGTGCTCCAGGAGCAGCCGGCTGCTGTTGGCCTCCACCGCCAGCCGCCACAGCTCCAGCTGGGCCGCGTCGCCCTGCTGGCCCAGCGAGTCCCGCAGCCGCGACAGCGAGCTGTCCGTCTGTCCGGCCTGGCTCTGCAGGGCCCGCAGGAGCCCCTGCAGCCTCTGCAGCGAGCCCGAGAGCAGCAGCAGCGAGTCCGAGTGGTTCTGCAGGAGGTCCTGGAGCCTCCAGACGTGCTCCAGGAGGTCGGCCTGGGGCGGGGGGTGCTGCAGCAGCTGCAGCTGCAGGTCGCGGAAGGTCCCGTTGAGGCGCTGGACGTCGCCCAGCAGCGCCTGCAGCTCCTCGGGGGACGCCTGGGGCCGGGACGCTGCGGTGGATGGAGGGTGGGAGGTCAGGAGGAGACCTGGGGTGTCCTCACCAGGACATTCCTGGTTCCTTGGTGCCTGGAGGGGAAATTCCCAGCCCAGAAGGTTCCCTCCATCAAAGGGATCGAAGGAGGGTGGGTGCTGGACAAGGGCTGGAGATGGGTTGGGTGGGGAGGAACCGTAAAACTCATCCCGTTCCACCTGGACAGGGACAATTCCCATGATCCCGGGGTGATCCAGGCCCATCCAACCTTTCCTCGGACACTGCCAGGGATTCTCTGGGAATTCCAGCCCAGCCAGGAATTCCTTCCCAAGATCCCACCATCCCAAGCTCCCCTTTCCCACTGGAAGCCATTCCCTGCCTCCCTCCAGCCCTTGCCCAAATCCCAGCTCTTCTGGAGCCCCTTGGGGATGGGGAAGCGGCTCCAAGGATTCCCTGGATCCTTCCCTGATCCAGCTGCACATTCCCAGCTCTCCCAGCCTGGCATTGGATCCAGCCCCATCCCAACTCCTCCTCAAGAAGGAATTTCAGGATCCAGGGGCTTCACTGGGAATTGGGGACTCCAGGAAGGGTCTCCCTTCCCTTTTCCATCCCCACAAATTCCATAAAAATCCCTCGGGATGGATCCTGAGTGTCCTTGATCCCAGAATGGTTTGGGTGGGATCCATGGACCTTCAATCCCATCCCAGGGACACTTCCCACCATCCCAGGGTGATCCAAATCCACCCTGGGACACTGCCAGGGATTCTCTGGGAATTCCAGCCCAGCCAGGAATTCCTTCCCAAGATCCCACCATCCCAAGCTCCCCAAAATTCCCACTGGAAGCCATTCCCTGCCTCCCTCCGCCCTTGCCCAAATCCCAGCTCTCCTTTCCCTCTGGAAAAGGCTCCAAGGATTCCCTGGATCTCAGGGTTTTCCTTGGATCCCTCAGAGCTGCATCCCACGGGATTTCTCTGCCAGGACACAGAGCCCCAGCCTGGATCCATCCCAGCAGCTCCAGAGGATCCCGGAATGGTTTGGGGGGGAAGTGACCTCCAATCCCACCCCATCCCAACCCTGACACCCTCCTGTCCCTGTCCAAGCTGGAATCGGGTTCTTCCAGGCCTCTTCCCAATCCCTGTTCCTGAATCCCACAGTTTGTCCCAGAATTCCAGCCGGGATTCTCCTCCTGGAATGGCGCAGGGTCCGGTTCCCTCTGCTCATCCCTGGAATTCCTGGGATGGATCTGAGGGATTGGGGGGGCTCAGGTGGAACAGACCCCACGGGAAGGGTGGAAAACCACAGGGAAAAACATTCCCTGGGGAAAAACGTCGGGATATTTGGGATTTTGTTGTCATTTACGAACCACCAGAGAGAACAGCCCCAAGTTTCGCTGGGAAAAGTTCAGGTTGGAATTCGGAACAATTCCCTCACGGAATGTGTGCGCCGAGGGGCTGGGTGGGAATTCCAGGCATTCCCGAGGGGCTTTGCCATCCCTGAACCCACCAAAATTTGGGAAAGGGGAGGCAGGAGCTCTGGAATGTGCCGGGATAACGCCCGGCCTGCATCCCATCGTCCTTATCCCAGGAAAACCCCGCTGGGCGGGAGTGATGGGGTTTTTTTTGGGATTTTTTTGGGGGATATTTTGAATTCTTTGGGGTTTTTAAGGGGGGTTTGGTGTTTTAGGGTTTTTTGGGTTTTTTTTTTCCCAAATTATTTGTTTTTTTAATGCGTTTTTACAACAACATCCAAACAAAACATGGTGAGAAAACGGTGGGAGAGGCCCCGAAATTCCAGGAAAAATCTTCTCCAGCTTTTTTCTGCATCCCATCATCCTTATCCCAGGAAAACCCCACTGGGCTGGAGCGATGGGGGTTTTTTTGGGAATTTTTTGGGGTTTTTTTTGAATTTTTTTGTTTTGTTTTTATTTTTTTTTTTATTTAAATGGGTTTTTGGGCATTTTTGGGGGGATATTTTTTAGAATTCTTGGGGGTTTTTAATGGGATTTTTTGGGGGGATTTTTTTTTAGAATTCTTTGGGGTTTTTAATGGGATTTTTGGGGGGAATTTTTTTCAAATTCTTTGGGGTTTTTAATGGGATTTTGGGGGGAATTTTTTTTAGAATTCTTTGGGGTTTTTAATGGGATTTTGGAGGAATTTTTTTTCAAATTCCTTGAGGTTTTTAATGGGTTTGTGGTTTTTTAGGGGGATTTGGGGGGATTTGGTTTTTAGAATTCTTTGGGGCTTTTCATGGGGTTTTATGGGTTTTATGGGTTTTGGGGGACTTTTTTAGAATGTTTTGGGGTTTTTTATGGGATTTTGGGGTTTTTGGGGGAGATTTTTTTTTGGAGTTCTTTGGGGTTTTTAAAGGGATTTTTGGGGGATATTTTTTCAAATCCTTTGGGGTTTTTAATGGGATTTTTGGTTTTTTTGGCGGAATTTGGTTTTTAGAATTCTTTGGGGTTTTTCATGGGGTTTTATGGGTTTTTGGGGGCTTTTTTAGAATGCTTTGGGTTTTTTTATGGGGTTTTGGGATTTTTGAGGGGATTTTTTTTGTAATTTGTTGGGGTTTTTTATGGGTTTTTGGTTTTATGGGTGGGAATTTTTTTGAATTCTTTTAGGTTTTTTGGGATTTTTTGGGGGGATTTTTTTAGAATTCTTTGGGGTTTTTTATGGGTTTTTGGAGGTTTTTTGGGATTTTGGGGGGGGGTTGAGTTCTTTGGGGTTTTTATGGGTTTTTAGGATTTTTGGGGGGAGTTTTGGGGGAATTTTTTTTTTAAAGAATTCTTTGAGGCTTTTAATGGGGTTTTATGGGTTTTTAGGGACTTTTTTAGAATGCTTTAGGTTTTTTAATGGGTTTTGGAATTTTTGGGGAGGATTTTTTTTTAAAATTCTTTGGGGTTTTTTGGGATTTTTTGGTGGGATTTTTTTTGAATTCTTTGGGGGTTTTTATGGGTTTTTGGAGGTTTTTTGGAATTTTTGGGGGGATTTTTTTGGAGTTCTTTGGGGTTTTTTATGGGTTTTTTTATAGATTTTGGGGGTTGTTTTGTTTGTTGCTATTTTTTTTTTTCCTGCTGGATCCCGACTTTCCCTCCCATGGAAAACCCTCCCGGGCAGGGATCCCGAGGCCACGGAAGCTGCTGGAAGTCCTGGGAGCACCCCGTGCCCAGGCTCACCTGCCAGGATGAAGATTCCCACGAGGATGAGGAGCACCAGGAGGTAAAGCCCCACCACGGAATATTTCAGCGCCGCCACGGAGCCCATCCGGCCACGGCACCCCCAGGGCCTCATCCTGCGGCCGGGATCTGCGGGGTGGAGCGGGACACGGGATCAGGGAGGCCTTGGAATGCCGAGGGATCACCCCCGAGGCTCCACCAAGGAAAGGTTGGATGGGGATGGAGACACCACGGATGGTGGGAGGTGTTGGGATGGGGTGGGATTGGAGCTCCGTGGATCCCACCCAAACCATTCTGGGATCTTCTGGAGCTGCTGGGATGGATGCAGGCTGGGGTTCCCAGCAGGCAAATCCCGTGGGATGCAGCTCCAAGGAAAATCCTGAGCTCCAGGGAATCCTTGGAGCTGCTTCCCCATCCCAGGAGAGCTGGGATTTGGGCAAGGGCTGGAGGGAGGCAGGGAATGGCTTCCAGTGGGAATTTTGGGGAGCTTGGGATGGTGGGATCTTAGGAAGGAATTCCTGACTGGGCTGGAATTCCCAGAGAATCCCTGGGAGCATCCCAGGGTGGATTTGGATCACCCTGGGATGGTGGGAAGTGTCCCTGGGATGGGATTGAAGGTCCATGGATCCCATCCCAAACCATTCTGGGATTCTGGGATCAAGGACACTCAGGATCCATCCTGAGGGATTTTTATGGAATTTAGGGATGGAAAAGGGAAGGGAGACCCTTCCTGGAGTCCTGAATTCCCAGTGAAGTCCCTGGATCCCGAAATTCCTTCTCAAGGAGGAATCGGGATGGGGATGGATCCAATGCCAGGCTGGGAGAACTGGGATTTGGGATCCCATCCCATGGCAATTCCCACTTCCAGCCTGGCCCATTCCCACTGGGATTTGGGATCTCATTCCCTGTCCAGGAGCAATTTCCAGCTCCAGCCTGGCCCATGCCTGCTGGGATTTGGGATCCCATTCCTGCTGGGATTTGGGATCCCATTCCCGCTGGGATTTGGGATTCCATTCCTGCTGGGATTGGGGATCCCATTCCTGCTGGGATTTGGGATCCCATCCCACGGCAATTCCCAGCTCCAGCCTGGCCCACCCCTGCCGGGTGGGATCTCACTGCTCCCTGGAATTCCGGCGATGGAACCCCTGGATTGAGGGGGATCCCAGAATTCCAGGGACCCTCCCCCGCGCCATCCTTGTCCTTGTGTCCATCCCGGGAAATCGGGGATGGCTGGAAAAGCCTCCAGCCGGGAAAGGGTTACGGCGGGCGGACCCCGAATCCCGGCCCGGCTTCGGGACTGAGCTCCGGGATGGATCCGGGGGGCGATCCCGAAGGAATCGGGGGCTCAGGGGGGATCCGGGCTGCTCCAGCTGGATCCCATCCCGCGCTCCCCGCCCGCAATTCCTGGGATGGAGCCGCGGGACGAGGAGGGCGCCGATGTTTTCCTGACATTTCGCCCTCCCGGCGGCTCCTGGGACACCCCGGGAGGAGCTGGCGGCGCGCCCCGGTCCGCCCACTCCCATTCCCGGCCCTTGGAAGCGATCGCCCGTGCCGAGGGCCGGGATCCAAGGAAAAGCGAACATTTCCTGCCCCTGCCCAGGCTCCGGGGAGCGGGAGGAGGAAAACAACCGGGATTCGGGGATTTGGGGTCCCCGAAACCCTGGAAAAGGTCCGGGAATGGCGTTCCTGGGCCAGCAGAAGGTTTGGACCGCACTCCCCGATGGATCCTCGGCCCCCCCGGTTGGAATTTTCCATGAATTCGGGCTGGATCCGGGTGGTCCCACCCTCAGGGGTGACTTCGCTCCTGCCCCTTCCCAGAAATCCCTCTCCCATGGGAATGGGGTTCCCTGGAGGATCAGCCCCACCTTGGGATGAGCCCCGAGAATTCCAGGGAATCCGGAATTCCAGAGTTCCATCAAAACCCCAGAGCCAGGGAGGCACCTCCAGCCTTTCCCAGGGCAAGGGATTTGCTGGGAATTCTGGGATCATTCCTGGGGGGCTCCGGCTCTTCCCTCCCGGCTTTTCCAGGGAAAAGGAGTGGAACAACAGGATCGGGAAGCTGGGAAGAGGCAGGAGCAGGGATTTTGGGAATGGGATCCACACTCAGGGATCTCCTGGATGGGGAATTCTCCCTCCGGATCCAAAGCTGTCCCTACCCCCACAGGTCCCCTCGGAGTCGCCTCCATGAGCCCCTTGCAGCATTCCCAGGAGGAATTTATCCCGAGCTGGATGTTCCCAGCTCGGCCAGCCCCTCCCCACCCTTCCAGCCGGGAATCCCTTCCCAAGATCCCACCATCCCAAGCTCCCCAAAATTCCCACTGGAAGCCATTCCCTGCCTCCCTCCAGGCCTTGCCCAAATCCCAGCTCTCCTGGAGCCCCTTTGGGATGGGGAAGCGGCTCCAAGGATTCCCTGGATCCTTCCCTGATCCAGCTGCACATTCCCAGCTCTCCCAGCCTGGCATTGGATCCAGCCCCATCCCAACTCCTTGAGAAGGAATTTTTGGATCCAGGGGCTTCACTGGGAATTGGGGACCCCAGGAAGGGTCTCCCTTCCCTTTTCCATCCCCAAATTCCATACAAATCCCTCGGGATGGATCCTGAGTGTCCTTGATCCCAGAATCCCGGAATGGTTTGGGTGGGATCCATGGACCTTCAATCCCATCCCAGGGACACTTCCCACCATCCCAGGGTGATCCAAGCCCTGTCCAACCTTTCCTTGGACACTCCCAGGGATGGAGGAGCCGCAGAATCCCTGGAAAACCTGGGCCAGGGCCAGGACATGTCCCGGTGCTGCTCCCACCACGGAACCCACCGTTCCCAGGGCCAGGAATTCCGGCTGGAGCCCGGAGCTGAGCACGGAGCTCATCCCTGCACGAGAGGAGCCACATCCGGAGCTCCTTCCCGGGAGATCTGCGCGCTCCCACTCCTGCTATGGATTCAGGATGGATCACAGGGTGCATCCCAAGGTGGATCCAGGATGGATCACAGGGTGCATCCCAAGGCAGATCCCAAGGTGGATCCAGGATGGATCACAGGGTGCATCCCAAGGAGGATCCCAAGGTGGATCCAGGGGGGATCTGGAGGTGGATCTGGAAGTGGATCCCAAGGTGTATCCAGGGGTGGATCCTTGGGTGGATTTGGAGATGGATCCAGAGATGGATCCTGAGGTAGATCCGGGTGGGGGATTCTGGAGGCAGATCCAGAGGTGGATCCAGGGATGGATCCTGGGGTGGATCCCAAAGCAGATCCAGAGGTGGATCCAGAGGTGGGTCCAGAGGTGGATCCAAGGATGGATCCAGGGATGGATTCCAAGGGGAAACCAGGGGTGGATCTGGAGGTAGATCCTGGGGTGGATCCAGAGGTGGATCTGGAGGTGGATGTGGGAGTAGATCTGGAGGTGGATGCCAAGGTAGATCCCAAGGCGGATCCCGAGTGGATCCAGAGGTGGATTCCCAGACGGAACCAGAGGTGGATCTGGAGGTGGATCCTGGGGTGGATCCAAGGATGGATCCAGAAGTGGATCCTGGGGTGGATCTGGGGGAGGATCCAGAGGTGGATCCCAAGGCAGATCCAGAGGTGGATCCTGAGTGGGTCTGGAGGCAGATGGAGGGGTGGATCCCCGGGTGGATCTGGGGGCGGATCCAGAGGTGGATCCCGAGTGGATCCCGAGGCGGATCCGCCCTCACCGTGCTCGCAGAGGTTCAGCTTGGAAAGGCTCCGTCCCTCGAAGGGCTCCTCCAGGACGGATCCGTTCTCCCGCTCGGAGAAGGTGTGGAGATCCACGGCCTTGTTCTCCATCCTGCTGGAGAAAAAACGGGAATGTCCCACGGGGCTGGGCCTCGGCACATCCCAATCCCAAATCCCAATCCCAAATCCCAATTCCAATCCCAATCCTGGTTCCAGCATCGGGATGGGACAGGTGAGAGCCAGCCTGGAATTGGGATCCCGAAATCAGTGGGACACAGAGCAGGGAGAGCTGGGAATGTGCAGCTGGATCAGGGAAGGATCCAGGGAATCCTTGGAGCCTTTTCCAGAGGGAAAGGAGAGCTGGGATTTGGGCAAGGGCTGGAGGGAGGCAGGGAATGGCTTCCAGTGGGAAAGGGGAGCTTGGGATGGTGGGATCTTGGGAAGGAATTCCTGGCTGGGCTGGAATTCCCAGAGAATCCCTGGATCCCTGGCAGTGTCCCAGGCCGGCTGGACGGGGTTTGGGGCAGGCACAGATCCATGGATTCCGTTTTCCCTGGGAATTTGGTTTTGTCTCCCCCACCCCAGCTACACCAGCAGCACTCCCAGCTCCCGTCCCACTTCCAAGGGGGAAAATCCATCCAGGAATTCCAGAGGGGTCTCTCAAATCTCTGCAGGAATGGGACTGAGGGCCGGAGTGTCCTGGGGGAAGCGGGATAGGGAGAAACTCCGGGTGGAGATTGACCCAGGACACCGGGACAGGGGGAACCGGGATAGGAACTGGGATAGGAACTGGGATTGGGGGAACCGGGACAGGAACCGGGATAGGAACTGGGATTGGGGATCTGGGATAGGAACCGGGATAGGAACTGGGATTGGGGATCTGGGATAGGAACTGGGATAGGAACTGGGATTGGGGATCTGGGATAGGAACCGGGATAGGAACTGGGATAGGAACTGGGATAGGAACTGGGATTGGGGATCTGGGATAGGAACTGGGATAGGAACCAGGATAGGGAGAACTGGGACAGGAACCAGGACAGGGGATCCGGGACAGTGAATCCAGGACAGGAACTGGGATAGAAACTGGGATAGGAACCAGGATAGGGAGAACCGGGACAGGGGAACCAGGGCAGGAACTGGGGCAGGAGATCCGGGACAGGAACAGGATAGGAACTGGGACAGGAGGGTCCAGGAAAGGAGCAGGGATAGCAACCAGGACAGGGATCTGGGATAGGAACTGGGATAGGGTGAACCGGGACAGGAGCATCCCCTGGGAATGCCGGGGCAAAAATCCCCCACAGGAATTCGGGGCAGGAACTTCCCCTGGGGAAACAGGGATGGGGAGAACCGGGATTGGAACCGGGACAGGAAGCGGGGGCCACTGGGAGAGGGGGAACCGGGACAGGAATTCGGGACTGGAGCATCCCCAGGGAGAACCGGGACAGAGGAATTCGGGACTGGAGCATCCCCAGGAGAACCGGGACAGAGGAATTCGGGACTGGAGCATCCCCGGGAGAACCGGGACAGAGGAATTCGGGACTGGAGCATCCCCGGGAGAACCGGGACAGGAATTCGGGAGAACGAACCGGAGCATCTCCCTCTCCGCCCACCCCGCTCCCCTCCCGGCGCTCCGTGTCCCCTCGCCCCGTCCCCGCTCACCCTTCGGGATTTCCCGAGCTTCCCGTGGCCTCTTCCCGGGATTTCCCTCAGTCCCCGGGCTGTGTCCCGCCGGCGCTGGCCGCTACCGGGGGCCGAGGACGGCGAGGAGCCGCCCCGGGCGGCGGCGGGGCCCGGCAGCCGCCCATGGGTGCGGGGGTCCCGGGGCTGTGAGCGGGGCCCGCCCGGCCGGAGCCCTTTGTAGGCGGAACCGGAGCGGGGCCGGGCTCCCCGCGCCCCCGCCCGCCCACCGGGGCCGCCCCCGCCGCCCCGAGCCCGCCCCGGGCCGGGAGAGGGGCAGGGCAGGGCAGGGGGGAACCGGGAACCGAGCGTCCTCCGGGAAAAACGGGGCTGGGACGACTCCCGGTGGGACCGGGATAAGGGGAACCGGGACAAGGGGACCGGAACGGTGCGTCCTCCGGGATAAACGGGGCTGGAATGACTCCCAGTGGGACCGGGATAGGGGGAACCGGGAACGGAGCGTCCTCCGGGATAAACGGGGCTGGGACGACTCCTGGGGCAACCGGGACAGGGGGAACCGGGACACGAGAGTCTCCCGGTAGGACCGGGACAGGAGAATCCCCCGAGGGTACCCGAACAGGGGGAACAGTGACGGGGGTACCGGGACAGGAGAATCTCCCGGTGGAGCCGGGACAGGGGGAACCGGGACAGAAGAATCTCCGCTAGTACCGGGACAGTGGGACCGGGACAGGAGAAACTCCCGGTGAACCGGGGGCAGGGGGACCGGGACAGGAGAAACTCCCGGTGGTACGGGGACAGGAGGGACCGGGACAGGGAGATCGGGACAGGAGAATCTCACGGTGGGACCGGGACAGGAGGGACCGGGACAGGAGAATCTCCCGGGGAATACCCGAACAGGGGGGAACCGGGACAGGGGAAACCGGGACAGGAGAATCTCCCAATGGAAACCGGGGCAGGGGAGGAGGGAACCGGGAACGGAGCGTCCTCCGGGAAAAAACCGGGCTGGAATGACTCCTGGGGCAACAGGAACAGGGGGATCGGGACAGGCGAACCAGGACAGGAGAATCTCCCGGTGGAACGGGGACAGGGGGACCAGGGACAGGGGGAACCGGGACAGAAGAATCTCCGCTGGTACCGGGACAGGGGGAGCCAGGACAGAAGAATCTCCCAATGGAACCGGGGCAGGGGAGGCGGGAACCGGGAACGGAGCGTCCTCCGGGAAAAAACGGGGCTGGAACGATTCCCGGTGGGAGAACCGGGACAGGGGGGAACCGGGACAGGAGAAACTGCGGGAGTACCGGGACAGGAGAGAACCGGGCGGTGAGCATCCTCCGGGAAAAACGGGGCTGGAACGACTCCCGATGGAACCGGGACAGGGGAATCTCCCGGTTGGACCAGGATAGGGGGAACCGGGGACAGAACAAACCGGGACAGGAAAATCTCATGGGGACACCGGGACAGGAGGGACCGGGACAGGAGAATCTCCCGGGAATACCCGCACAGGGGGAACCGGGACAGGGGGAGTGTCCCGGTGGGACCAGGACAGGGAGAACCGGGACAAAAGCACCTCCCGGGGGTATCGGGATAGGGGAAACCGGGATGGGAGCATCTCCCGGGAAAAAACGGGGGCGGGAACAACGCCCGGGAAATACGGGATAAGGGAAACCGGGATGGGAACATCTCCCGGGGGTACCGGGACACGGGAGGCGGAGCTGGAGCGTCCCACGGGAGAAACGGGGACAGGAGCATTTCCCGGGAAAAACGGGACAAGGGAAAACGGGACAGGAGCATCTCCCGGGAAAAACGGGACAAGGGAAAACGGGACAGGAGCATCTCCCGGTAAAAACGGGACGAGGGGAAAACGGGACAGGAGCATCTCCCGTGAAAAACGGGACCGGGGGGAACCAGGGCAGGGAGCATCCCCCGGGAAATCCGGGTCATGGACAGGCGGGATCGGGGGCTGGAATATTCCCAGAAAATGAGAGAGGGAATCGGGGCTGGAATATTCCCGGGAAATGGAGAGAGGGAATTGGGGCTGGAATATTCCCGGGAAAGGAGAGAGGGGGAATCGGGGTTGGAATATTCCCGGGGGGAGTTGAGAGAGGGGGAATCGGGGCTGGAATATTCCAGGGAAATGCAGAGAGTGGAAATTGGGGCTGGAATATTCCGGGAAATGGAGAGAGGGAATCGGGGCTGGAATATTCCCGGGAATGGAGAGAGGGGGAATTGGGGCTGGAATATTCCCGGTGGAGTTGAGAGAGGGAATTGGGGCTGGAATATTCCTGGGAATGGGAGAGAGGGGGATACGGGGCTGGAATATTCCCTGGAAATGAGAGAGGGAATCGGGCTGGAATATTCCCGGGAATGGAGAGAGGGGGAATCGGGGCTGGAATATTCCCGGGAAATGGAGATGGGGAATCTGGGCTGGAACATTCCCGGGAAAGGAAGCCGGGGCTGGAATATTCCTGGGAATGGAGAGAGAGGGAATCGGGGCTGGAACATTCCCGGGAAATGGAGAGAGGGGGGGAAAATTCCCAAGGAATGGAGAGAGGGAATCGGGGCTGGAACATTCCCGAGGGAAGCCGGGGCTGGAATATCCCCAGAGCATCCCCCCAAGCTCTCTCCTTGGAAAAGGGCGGAGTTTTCCCTGGAATTCCCGCCCGGAGGGAAGGAGGCGGACCCGTGTCCCAGCTCCAGGGGATTTCCATCCTCCCCACTCGCAATTCCCGGCCGGAGGGAATGCCCGGGATGATCTCAAACCCTTCGGCCCTGGCTCTGCGGGGAGCAGGGAATGACAATCCGGGATGAAGGCAAGGGCCTGGGTTTGTCTTTTCTCCAGGAATTTGGGAATATTTCCCTGGATTTCGGGAGATCCCAGCAGGATTTTGTTGCTTTTCCTCCTCCTCGGTTTCCATCCATGGAATTGTTCCGGTTTGGATTCCTGCCTTGCTCTTCTGGGTTCTGCTGGAAAAGCGGGATGAGGGAGGAAAAATGGATTTAAAATTTATTGAAAAGGAATAAAAACTGCTCCGGAGCCCGGGAATGACTTTTGGTGTCAACACAGCTCAAATCTTTCCATGGAATTCTGGAATTCCCAAAGTGGGGAAAAGCCCTCGGAGGTGAGGAATTCCAGGTGGGAGCAGTGGTGGATCCGAGCCCTTTATTTGGGAATGTGGGGCGGGAAAAGACACCCAGAGCCCCCAAAGCTGATCCCAAACATTTGGATCCCAGATGGGAGAAACTGGATCAGACCTGGGAGGAAAAATCCCAAATCTTCCCAATCCCTGGAATGTGCCAGGCTGGGCTGGATCACCCCTGGGAAAGGGGAAGGATCCCAGCCCATGGAATGGGGTTGGATTTTCCTCCTTCCCACCCATGGACACGATTCCAGGAGGAATTCCCAGGAGGAGTTTCCAGGAGGAATTTCCAGGAGGAGATTCCAGGAGGAGTTTCCAGGAGGAATTTCCAGGAGGAGATTCCAGGAGGAATTTCCAGGAGGAATTTCCAGGAGGAGTTTCCAGGAGGAGTTTCCAGGAGGAATTTCCAGGAGGAGTTTCCAGGAGGAGTTTCCAGGAGGAATTTCCAGGAGGAATTTCCAGGAGGAGTTTCCAGGAGGAATTTCCAGGAGGAATTTCCAGGAGGAGTTTCCAGGAGGAATTTCCAGGAGGAGTTTCCAGGAGGAGATTCCAGGAGGAATTTCCAGGAGGAATTTCCAGGAGGAATTTCCAGGAGGAGTTTCCAGGAGGAATTTCCAGGAGGAATTTCCAGGAGGAGTTTCCAGGGAGGAATTTCCAGGAGGAATTTCCCTTTCCAAGGTTTTCCTGGTGATGTTTTCCCTCACAATGTCTCGTTCCTGGCTCCGAGCTGGAATTTTTTTATGGAAAACCTCCAGGGCAGGCGCTGCACCGGCATTCCCAGGAATTTCCAGGTGGAATTATTTCCAGGTGGAATTATTTCCAGGTGTGGAATTTCCAGGTGGAATTATTTCCAGGTGGAATTCAGACCCCGGGTGTTGCATCCGAGGGAGGTCTGGTTGGATTTTGGGAACAATTCCCACCTGGAAAGGTTTTCCAGCCCTTCCCCCTGAGTTCCTGTTCCTGAGGGATTGGGATCCTTGGATTTGGGGGATCAGGGCTGGGAATGGTTGGATCCAAGGGATCCAAGGGCTTTTCCAGGCTCCACAATTCCATGATTTTACGGACAATGGGAGCTTTAATCCCATCCCATTCCAACCTCCACAATTCCACCATCCCAGGCTGCTCCAACTTTTCCATGGACACACACAGGGGTTCTCTGGGAATTCCAACCAGACATTTCCATTCCCTTCCCAAGGAATGGAATTCTCTGGCTGGAATTCCCAGAGAAAATTCCATTCTTTCCCCTTCCTCGAGAAGGAATTCCATTCCTTCCCTAAATCCCAAACTTTTCCGTTTAAAACCCTTCCTTTCCATGATTTCGCCACAATCCCTGCTCCATCCCGACATTCCAGCCTCGCCCTTTTCCCGGGATCCCAAATCCCGCCCCAACAGGGAATCCTGGAATGCCAGGACACCGGGAATGGACTCCCCGTGAGGACAATTCCATCCTGGAGGGCCAAAAGCTGGGATTTGGGAATTTCATGGAATTCTGGAATGGGTTGGGTGGGAAGGGACCTTCAATCCCATCCCATTCCAACCTCCACAATTCCACCACCCCAGGCTGCTCCAACTTTTCCATGGACACTCCCAGGGGTTCTCTGGGAATTCCAGCCAGAGAATTCATTCCTTGGGAAGGGAATGGAATTGTTCTGGCTGGAATTCCCAGAGAAAATTCCATTCTTTCCCCCAAATCCCAAACTTTTCCGTTTAAAACACTTCCTTTCCATGATTTCCCCCCACAATCCCTGCTCCATCCCGACATTCCAGCCTCGCCCTTTTCCCCGGGATCCCAAATCCCACCCCAACGGGGGAATCCTGGAATGCCGGGACACCGGGAATGGATCCCCCCCACCCCGTGCCATTGGGATTTTGGGCAGGAATTCCTCCCTCGGGAGCTCCCAGGGATGCAATTCCCGAGCTCTTGCTGCCCTCTAAAGGACCGGACCGGGGAGGGAGCCGCCGAGCGATCCGGGCAGGGGGAAAAATCCATGGAAAAGCCGGGAAATTCCTCCCTTGGAGTCTCGGGTTTGAGCTGGGAGCGGGTCCGGACCCAAAGGAGGATTTGGGATCGCCCGACCCAGGTGGGAACATCCCTGAGGCCGGAAAGGAACCTCGGGATCCGATCCCGGTCCGGGGGTGCCCTGAGATTCCGCCCTTCCCATTAAAGATCCCAAAGAATTCCCAGATCCTGGGTTTTCCTTTATTTTCCTCCTCTTCCCTGTTGTTTTTTTTTCCCAAGTTTTTCTTCTTATTTTTAATTTTTTGGGGGGGGTTTTTCCATTAAAGATCCCGAAGAATTCCCAGATCCTGGGTTTTCCTTTATTTTCCTCCTCTTCCCTGTTTTATTTTCCAAGTTTTTCTTCTTATTTTTAATTTCTTTTTTTTTTTAGGTTTTCCATTAAAGATCCCAAAGAATTCCCAGATCCTGGGTTTTCCTTTATTTTCCTCCTCTTCCCTGTTTTATTTTCCAAGTTTTTCTTCTTATTTTTAATTTCTTTTTTTTTTTAGGTTTTCATTAAAGATCCCAAAGAATTCCCAGATCCTGGGTTTTCCTTTATTTTCCTCCTCTTCCCTGTTTTTTTTTTTTTTCCCAATTTTTTTTTCTTATTTTTAAAATTTTTTTTTGTTCCCCCCCGATTTTGTTGCCTTCTTTTTCCACGTTCCCATTTTTGCTGCTTTTCCTCATTTTCTTTCCTTCTTTGGCTCCTCTGGGACATTCCCGGGATTTTTTTGGGAAGGGTGGAGGGGGTGCGGATCCTGCGGAGCTCTGCCTCAGTTTCCCCATTCCCAAATTTCCTGCAGGGGAAAAAGGGGAAAAAGGAAAGGAAAGGAAAAGGGGGAAAGGGGAAAAATTGAGAAAATAGGGAAAAGGGGAAAATGGAGAAAAAAAGGGAAAGGGGAAAAGGAGGAAAAGGGGGGGAAAGGGGAAAGGAGAAAATGGGAAAGGGGGGAAAAGGAAAAAGACAGAAAAGGGGGGAAAAGAGGGGGAAAAGCAGAAAAAGGGGGAAAGGGAAAAGGGATAAAGGGGAAAAGGGGGGAAATGGAAAAAGGGAAAGGGGGGAAAAAAAGGGAAAGGGGAGAAAAGGGGAAAAGAAGAAAAGGGGGAAAAGGGGTAAAAGGAGGAAGAAGAGGGCAAAGGAGAAAAAGGAGGAAAACGGGGAAAAGAGGGGAAAGGGGAGGGGGAATGTAGAAAAGAGGGGAAAGGGATAAAGGGGAAAAAAAGAAAGAGGAAAAGGGGAAAAAAGGGAAAGGGAAAACTGAGGGCAAAGGGGGAAATGGGAAAAAGGGGAGAAAAAAAAGAAAAAGGGAAAAGGGCGGAAAAAGAGGAAAAGGGGGGAAAAGGGAAAAAGGGGGAAACTGAGGGAAAAGGGTGAAAAGGGGAAAAAAGTGGGAAAAGGGGGGAAAGGGAAAATGGAGATGAAGGGGAAAATGGAAAAGGGGAAAAAGGAGGGAAGGGAAAAGGGGAAAAAGGGGAAAGAGGAAAAAAGGAAAAATTGAGAAAAAGGGGAAAAGGGGGAAATGGGGGAAAAGCAGAGAGGGGGGGAAAATGGGGAAAAACGGAAAAATGGAAAAGGAGAAAAGGAAAAATGGGGAAAAGAGGAAATGGAAAAGGGAAAAAGGGAAAAAGGAGGAAAAGGAGGATAAAGGGGGAAAATGGGGAAAATGGGGAAAGGGAAAGGGGGGAAGAAGGAAAGGAAAGGAAATTTCAAGGAAAGGAAAGGAAAGGAAATTTCAAGGAAAGGAAAGGAAATTTCAAGGAAAGGAAAGGAAATTTCAAGGAAATTTCAAGGAAAGGAAATTTCAAGGAAAGGAAATTTCAAGGAAAGAAAGGAAAGGAAATTCCAAGGAAATTTCAAGGAAAGGAAATTTCAAGGAAATTTCAAGGAAAGGAAGGAAAGGAAAGATTCAAGGAAAGGAAATTTCAAGGAAAGGAAATTTCAAGGAAAGGAAAGGAAAGGAAAATTCAAGGAAAGGAAAGGAAAGGAAATTTCAAGGAAAGGAAGAAAGGAAAGGAAAATTTCAAGGAAAGGGAAAGGAAAGGAAAGGAAATTTCAAGGAAAGGAAAGGAAATTTCAAGGAAAGGAAAGGAAAAGGAAAGGAAATTTCAAGGAAATTTCAAGGAAAGGAAAGGAAAGGAAAGGAAGGG